>PVJX010010453.1:0-56958 GCA_004027295.1 Dolichotis patagonum
TATACAATATTAATGTCATATATTAATTATATTTATTAATCATATATAATATACCATATATTATATATCATATATTATATTATATATCATATATTATATATCATATATTATATAATATACATCTTTTATATTTTATATAATATATATAATATAATGTTTTATAATTATATATATAATATACTATATACTATATACTATATACTATGTACTATGTACTATGTAATATGTAATATATAATATGTAATATATAATTTAATACAATATATATGTTATATGTTATATGTATAACATAATGTAATATATAATAATATATAATATATTATATATAATACATGTCATTATATTATGATATATGATATATGACATATGACATATGACATATGACATATGACATATGACATATGACATATGACATATGACATATGATATATGATATATGATATATAATATATAATATATAATATATATTATAATATTAAATACAACATATTTGTTATATATATTCTTAATATATAACAGCAGCGCTGTTAGATTTTCATTGCTGCCACCAGCAACCTGGCACACACAACTCAAAAGAGGAGAGACTGAATATTATGCTCAGTTTCATGAGATTTGATCTTGGACCAGTGGCTTCCAAGGCAGGAACCTCAGGTTGGGCAAAGCTGCTTAGTTTGCGCAGCTTTGAAACAGATCCTAAGGAACAATGGCAGAGAGGAAAGGGCCAGGGGGCACCACTGCACCTAAGGAAGGGTGATTTAATAGTCCCCTTTGAGGCTCTGGAACCAATCAAGGCGACAATGAGGTGTGAGTGTCAGATCTCCACCCTTGTCAACATGACACAAAAATACCTTCTTCTTACACCACACTTATACTCTGAAGAAAAACGTAAGTTTCTGATTCCACTAACACAACACAATAGTGTTGTACATAATCAACTATGTAGCAGTGTCTTTCTCAAAGTCTCAACAGTTTTAACATTCTCCAAATCCAAGTTAGAATCTCTCCTCAGGTTCAAGGCAAACTGTCAGCTGCCAACCTCTGATAAAACTACATAAAGCCAAATACAAAAGAAGTTACATATTCTCAAATTACAATAGCACAGCAGACATCCCCAGTCCAAAATGGAAGAAAAGTGGATAGAAAAATATCAAACCAAGCAAGATTGAAAAAAACTGACCAAAAGAAATTCTATAGCTCCGAATACAGCGTCTAAGATGCAGAGAGGTGAGACAGGAGTTCAGGGTGCTGGGGGGCCCCTCTCCACGGAGCCCTGTGATTGCAGCTCACGTCTTCTCCTTCAGTTCCTTCTCCTCACAGTCCACACCTTTCCTTGGCTGGTGCTGTGTGGTCCTGGCATATCTGCAGTTCCGGGAGCTCTCTTGTATCCCTGGCTTTATTTGCACAACTTCATGCGCCAGACTCACCGGGAATCTTCGCCTGGCTTTGCAGGCCTCTTTGAAATCCGGGTAGAAGCCTCTGGCCTCACAGCTCCTACCTTCTGCGTGCTTGCAAACCCAGCATCACCTGGGTGGCGTGAGGATCTGCTGCCCACCAGGGTGTGACAGACCCGGCGCCTGGAAGCCAAGCGCAGTGCAGGGACCTGGGGATGTGTACTCCAGGAGAGCTTGGAGAGCAGGAGGCCCGGGAGCTCCTCAGGTGAAAGCAAGGCCGACGCCCTTGTGCTCTTGGGCTTGTCATGCACAGAATCTGGCTCATCTCTATAATGACTTCCAGTCATCTTTCTTGTCCCTGTGCAAAGTACGTAATTCCTTTATATTTTCTTTTTAAAATCTAATTTTGCACACAGGTGCTCATGAAACATAATAGCTGCATTTGTTTAGAGAGTTGGTCCTCAGTCTATTTGTCTATATATCATTCATCTATTTTTCATCATCTATCATTTATCTGTCTATCATCTATCATCTCTCTATATATTATCTATCTCTCTGTCTATCTATCTACCATGTCTTTACCATTAACCTCTTTAGTGCCAGGAAGCTGGTTATCCATGTATGCAGAAATTAGATTATGCCCATATCTACCCTTCCACCCTCCCTTCTTTCCCCTCTCCACCATTCCTCTAATCCTTTTACATATACCCAAGATGTCAGCCCCATTTCACACCATTCCTCCTGTATTTTATTATTTATTTATATTTTTAGTTTCTTATGTTAAAAAAAAAAAACATGGAGTATTTTTTCTTCTATGTCCACAATATTTCACTTAACATGATGGTCGCAAGATCCATCAATAATTTTTAATCAAACATTGGAAACCTTGAATACTTGAACAAAATTCTATTGCCCATGTAGACCACATTTTCACTCTCCACTGGCCTGTTTTTGGCACTTACAATGACTACTGTTCTTTGCTGCAGGTGCCAGGCATACGGAAGTTGCAGACCACGTTTTTCTCGGTCAGTGTATATATCTTTTCTTATGAGATGTGACTTTTGCAGGCAAATATAGTTGAGCTTTGTTTTGTGATCCAATTGGCCACACTCTGTCTTTTGGTTGGAGGGTTAGGGTTATTTACCATGAGTGTAATAGAGAGATATTAACCCATTTCTATCATTGTATTACTTTTCCCAAGTTGATTCATTTATGTCTTTCCATTTATTTAACTGTTCTCCAAGTTCAACTTTGGGCTTTTTGGTGATGTCGACCTTACTTTCAATTTAGGATTGCCTTAAAGGCTTTCTGAATGCTGGTTTGGAGGTCATGAATTTCTTTAAATTATCTATATTGTGGGAACTTTTTTTCCCCCTCCATGATTTTGAAGGAGGTTTGTCAGGATATAGTAATCTGGGTTAGTGATTATTTTCTTTTAGGGCTTGATAACTCTTACTCCAAACACTGAGTTTAAAGACTTTAAAGTTAAACTTTAAAGTTTGTGTTCAGAAATCTGCTGTTAATCTGATAAATTTGCCCTGATATTTTACTTGAGTTTTTTTTTTTTTAATATTTGTTTCAGTATTCTCCCTTTGTTCTGAATTTCTGGGATTTTGACTGTAATGTATCGAAGAGAGGTTCTTTTCTGATCATATCTATTTGGGATTCTACATTTCTTGTTTACCTGGCTATTCACTTTGCTGCTTTGATTTTGAAAACTTTCTGCAATGATTCCAGCGAATAACTTTCTAGCTGTTAGTTTCCCTCAGAAATCCTTCATTCATTCCTATGATTCTTAGGTTTTCTTTTCATTTTATTTTATTCTTTGAGTCATATTGGAGCTCTTGCATCATTTTCTGGTTCTCTCTCTCTCTCTCTCTCTCTCTCTCTCTGACTCTCTCTCTCTCTCTCTCTCTCTCTCTCAAGGAAGGGAAGGTTTATTTAGCCCACAGTTTGTGGAGGATTCAGCCTATACTCAGCTGGCTCCAAGGCAGGGTGGCGGCTGAGTTCATGGTAGTGGCAAAAGGCAGCAAGGGTGAAAGGGGCAAAAGGCTGTGTCTTCTTTTAGAATACTACTGAGTAAATGCCACATAATGTAACTTTGTCTCCAAATTCTGGTATTTGATCTGACTGATCTTATCTGTTTGCAGAAGTTTCAACTGAGCGTATTATTTCCAGGACTTCCATTGGATTCCCTTTCATAATCTCTACGTCTTTAACAAAATGGTCATTCACGTCCTGCACCACCTTCTTTGTCCCATTCAGCTGCCTCTCTGTGTATTCTTTAAACTTACTGATCATTTTATTAATCATAAAGCTTAGTTATTTATTTACATCTCTTTACACTTATTGGACATTTTAATAAATGTTTCCTTCTTTTGCTCACTAGTCTTCACTTGTTTTAGTTATTTCTTTTATGACGTTTTTAGAAATTCATCCATTTCAATGTTAAAACTCTGCACATGGGCTGGGATCTGTTAGAGACTTGGGAGGCTTCTTGTTATTATTATCAAAGATTGATAATAATACTGAATACTGTCAACCATGTCCCCAAGAGGAAAAATATTTAAAACAATTGTGTTGAAAAGATGCGACCCTGTAGAAAAGTGACCCTTAGCCTCTCTGGATCCATGCTGTGAGAACTCCTGATTTTATGGGTGGAGGCTCACTTCTTTTCCTAGCTTTCTTATTTTCTGTATTTCACCAATCACAGCCCTCTCGGGGTGTGATCTGGTGGCTGGTAACTCCCACCTCAGTGGCTGCAGGCTGACGGACCCTGGTATACACCACAGTGTGCTGTACGCTCTGCTTTCTTTGTGCCACCACGATTGGATTCCACTGCGGTCCTCTTTCAGACTGAGTTTCTGGCCTGGCCTTTACTCTCTGGATTCCTATCAGCATCGCAGTTTTCTGAGCTGCTTACAGTGTTTAGGGTTTTTCTATCCCACAACTTCAAACCTTCCAACTCTTTCCAGAAATCATTTCCAAAGGCTCATAAATCATCTGGGTGCTTCATAGTCACAGCAATGACCCTGCTTCTCACCCCAGTTTTCAAAGACAGGCTTCCCACAACTTAAGAGAACAAACAATGAATTTGTCTCATGTTATATACTGTCCGGGGATCCAATTCATAGTTGGCTGGCTTAAAATCAAAAACATCATGCTAGGCAGACATGAAAGAATTCTGCATCCAAGATTCTTCATTCATGGTGGCTGAAAACCAGAGCACGACAGCACCGGCAGAGAGAAAGGGTCAGAGGAAGTGTATAATACCCAAGATCATTCCTATAACCCACCTGGACACATCCAGAGACTCACTTTACTAATCCCCTAGCAGGTCTCAAGACAATAAAGTTGACGATTAAGCTTAATTGTCAAACAGATTAATCATCCAAATATGCTATTTTGATCACTTATTTTCAATGTAAGTAATTCTTTTAAAATTATTTTAATGATTCTCTTTTTTTTTTTGTTACTTGAGATCAAAATCAATGACCACGTACTTGCAAGGCAGGCGCATATGCTGCTGAGCTAAATCCCCAGCCCCAATGTGTAGTGTAGGCTGGATACTCACCAAACATGACCGTTTCCATGTCCCCAGAATCTGTGAATATATCCACTTACATCACAGATAAACATGGTAGGTACGATTGAAGATCTTGAAGAAAGAATTTTTAAAAATTTAAAATTAAATTTCTAGGAGCAATCTGATTGAATTGTGATGGAATAAAGCAGTTCCACTTTTATTATAATAACATTTAAAGCTGGGATAGAGCTTATATATGTAGGTATCACACTTCCACACACAAATTTTTCTGTGCTCCTCCTTTGACAAAACTTCAAAGCATTGGCAGAACCAACTTGAATGATTCCCTAGTGGGATAATTAGCACTTTCAGATCTGCTAATTAATAACTGAGAACATTAGACTAAAGTGGGTTTAAATTCTAATTCTAAAAAGTTTTCTCAAAATTATGGTACAATTTTAGTTTTCAAACTAGCCGGTACTTAGACCTACTATAGTTCAGTACTACTGAAGTTATCACTGCAGACATCAATCTGGGGGCCTATTTCACTTCCAGGAGTTTCAGTGTGTGATACAGTGACAGTGGATACATCAATATTTCCATCCTGTAGAGCTGTCAAATAATGCAGAATTAAAATTAGTATTTATCATATTATTCAAGGATCTAAAAGATTATGTCAATTCATACTTGATTAGCTTACTTGATATTACAGGGAATTTACTAAATGAGACCAAATCTCCACCAAAAAATAGTGCCATGTATAAATACAAGTTCAAATATCAGTGCATTGATTTATTTGAAATTTTTTGATTTGAAAATCAATGTAGAAATTACACTTGAAATATTTATAAAATGTGATGAATATATACTTTCCATTATCATGCATTATAATTATTATCAGATCAATATTTTTGTACTCTTAAACTTTACTTATTATAAGTAAATTATAAAATAATCATGTGTAAGTAATTTGGAAATTTGCTTTACATGTCAAAACCTTTATAAGTTCTTAATTTTGAACATTCTAAGGATGTTGACAATGTTTGGACTTTTATTTTAATGTTAAATTCTTTATCAAGTATATTCCGAATCTCTAGGAGTTGGTCATCCGTAGTCATGTGATTTTGAGTAGCATAAGAAAAACAGCTTTAGTTCATCCACCCAATAAGTGTTTATGACACACCTCTTGGGGACACAATAGAGTTAAACACACAGTCATCTTGCTTTTATGCATTTTATACTTTAATTACAATGTGTTATCAAGAAGAATTTGTCAATGATAGATTTGAAGAGAGCTGCTTATTTTATCATGATTTGAAGATGTATGAACAATTTTTGTTTACACATAACCAAAAGGTTATGTAAATCTATAGTAATTAATAACATTAATTTACATTTCAAAATGAGTTGTGAGATAATCTCAATAAATTAAAATTTAAACAAAAGTCTGTGAGAAGTATTTCAAGAGTGGTAGCGTAAAAATGTAATTACTGGGAATTAAGATGTGACTACTGCAGTACTTAAACACCTCTTCAGACATAAAAACCAATAAAAAGACTGTTAGCCATGGCTGAAATTTGCATTGTGTGGTGAACTTTATGTTGTTATACTATTTTACAGAGGTTCAAATCTAGTTACAGGAATTAGTTCTACTTTGTAAAAAAGGGCTGAGTTGTATGTTTCATGCTCCTCATACAAGACAATAAACAAACAATTATTTAAATATTTTTATACCTAACCTTATAAGGAGTATTATAGAGTGAAAACAACATGGTTTTTAGAAAAAGCAACTGTCTAACTTTTCCACATACATTTTGTTTCTTTGTACATAATATTTTCCCTGGTGCATTTTGATGTATTATTCTTCATTTTTGAAGATAAAATACAATGTAATATTATGTGTGAAAATATTAACTGGTTATGGTATATTACATGTGCTTAGTGAATATTATCTTGTGTATTGTTTCCACTGTTTTTTTAAGGTTATGGTAATATTGTTGAGTATTATTATAAAATATATTTCATTAGATTTAATTTCAAACTTAGACTGCATGTTTGTATCAGTGAAAATGAACTAAAAGGAAATTATTGCCATTCTTGGAATATAGTTATTTCTCTCAAAAATCCAAAACTGATGCTAACAACAAAATAAATTGACTAAAACCTCAATATAAATAGAAAATCCAATTAGGATTGCCATTTATTGAACAAAACCATACTGCACCTTGTTATTTGGCAGGATACAACAATAAATAAATACTTGAGTAAATATTAGGTCACAATATTAGCAGATAATCAAACAATTGTATTGGCAATGTCTTGTATTAGTTGGTCTCCTATAATGACTCACTGAAGAATTCTCTGTATGTATTTCCAGGAAATAAAGAACACAGAAGAGGGCCGTGGATTTAACCCAGTTGCAAAATTCCTGCTTTACAAGCACAAACTCATGAGTTCAATCCCTGGTAAAAACATACAGAAGAACATTGAGCTCAAAGGAAGCCTACTTTTTGAGAAAGAAAAAAGCCTTACCCGTGATTTCAAAAGTAATTTTCTGGGCTTAGATGAAGATTGAAAATGAAGTGAACACAGTGAAGAAGACAGGAGGTAGGATTTGAGAAGTGAACTTTCCCTGGTGGGATTCTGCCCTGATTGATTGACACACCAGAGACTTTGGCTAACCATCATTTTAGCAAAGACAATCCACCTCCCCTCCTAGGAGTTGTATTGAAGGTCAGGTCCCGTATTATTGGATATGCTCTTATGTTCTGCTATCTCTCAAAAGATGTGCTCATTCTAAAGCACTATGAACAATGGAAAAGATAATTAATCTCAGTTTGATGCTAACTAGAAGTGTGATGCTGGTAAGTTAGTCTGATCATGATTTGTTTCTTTTTTTCAGTAACGTGGAAATTAATTACTTCTAGCACATGAGTGAAGATCAAATGAGGAAATGTGTGTGGATTGTTCTTATATAAGATACCGATAATCACAGAAGACTCATTCTAATGCACATGAAATCTATGAAGTGCGATCATTTTTTGGTTTACCAGAAGACTTATTTCTCTGTTTCATCACAGACCCATGCAGGTGATTCTGGGTAGGCAATTTTCTACATGAGCGTTTGAGCAGTTCCTCTCCACTGGCTGGTGGGTGGGGGTAGAAAGCATGAGAAAGCCCCATTCTTTTATTTTTCCAGCTTCAGATTCACTTATTTATAAGACCTTATAAAGCTAAGTATCATAGATATGCACTATACTTATGATCAAAGCACAATAGTAACATACCACCTATGAACAAATGCATGATCTGACTTAATAACTACATTTACACTCAAAATTATTTATTCCAGCACCTCTCCTGAATTTCACAGTTTTTTTTCCCTCTTTCTTTTTTGTTTTCAAAGCATTTTTATTACAGCTCTTCATAATACTTTACAGAGTTAATTTTTTTACAGTTTTAATGCAACAGTTTTAGTTGTGGTATCCTGTGTTTGTTTCTCATGTGTGATATTTGATCCTAAGATTCAGTAATGAATTGAGCATCTGTAATTTATTCATTTTTACCTTGTGTGCCATTCTATCATATATGACTGTCAATTTATGGATTCATTCTTCAGTCAAAATCCATTTTGCTATTCTTGCTTTTTACTTTTAGAAAAACAAAGTGCTGTCCACTTATTTTTGTCATTTTTGGAGCACGTACACTAATATTTTTCTGAGATGCAAAGGAAAATTTTTATCTTGAAATTCACATGATAGTATCAAATGATTCTTGAAAGCAGTAACACTTATTCGTGTCACCATGATCAATGTATTGGTGCCTCTGTAGCACCTCATTTTGTCAAGATTTGTTATGAAGGGGTAGTAATTTTTGTGTTCTGTCATCTTTGTTTAAATGCAAAGGTAAATCTTTGTGTGCTTAGAATTTACATTTTTTGGAGTGTTTCTTTCTTTTCAATGCTTAATATCTTTATTTTAGTTGAAATACTTGTTTACTCTTTCATCCCAATTTTTCTTATTGATGTTTTTCTCTTAATAATTTGTAAGACTTTTAAATATCTAATAATATTTATTATATTATTAAAAATTTGTTCTCTACTTTGTTACTTATATTTCTTGTTGAAGTCATATGATTACAAGAGTTTCTAATTTTTTGTTTTCAGCATCTCTTTCTTTGCCTTTTTGTCTTCATCTTTTGAACCTTTCACGAATAGGTTTCCATAGATACCTTCAAGACACCTTTCTTCTATGGTCCTCAGTTTTTGCAAATATTAATTCATGTTATCCTTCCATTGTTGCTAATAGGTTATGCATATATTCCTAGAAGAGATTTTTAACATTGTATTCTCTCTTTTAAAATTTATCCTTGATATGCTTCTGATCAGGTTTGGATTTCATTTGCAAATATTAATGATAGTTTATAAAATAGTGCCTCACAAAATCTCAGAATTCTTGGCATCCTTAGCATCTCAGGCATTGATTTCCACAGAACTACTAAGCCAAGTCAAGCCTGAGCAAACTGCAAGGCCAAATGTTAATATTTAGTAAGATCTCAATTTGATAGTCTCATTTTGCATGGCATCTTAGAGTTATTATCCTTTTCCTCCAAATTTAAAAATTTCCTGTGTCACATTTAGTTTATGGTAGTGTCCAGTGGTACATAGTAAGATACTTTGAGAACTTCAGCTGTATTTTAGTTATATTTCAAATGTCTAAAGGTTTCTTTTGGATCACAGTTTGAAGAGTTGCAGTCCATGGTCAGATGACTGAGAGGTAGGAGTAGGACTTGAGAGGTAAGGGGTTCAACCACCCAAATATCAGAGAGAACAGGAAACGGAAATGCAAGATTGAAACTCATAAATCCAAAGGGGATTATAGCAAAATAATTTTTTTCTTTTACAGTTATTTGTTGGGCCCTAGAAATTAACTTTGTTTACTAGTAAGCATCAACCTCTATGCCCCATGCTATAACCTTTGTCTGAAATTACCATTAATTGACCCAAATAAGATGTTTGTTACTGTATTTAGTGGCTAAGAAAATAACATTAATGATTTAAATTATGATAATTTTCTAAACTACTAATGATTAAAAGAAAAACAAAAATGCTTTGAAAAAGAGAGTGGTTAAAGTGCAATTAGCAAAGAATAATGAAATGATTGGAGAGGGTCACTCAGATTTATGTTACTGTATATAATACTTTCAACTTATCTGAAAGCATTACTGACCAAGACACAAACTTTATATAGCTTCCCTTTCTTTGGCCTCTTCAGGAACATGTTTGACATTGTAATATGTTTGTTTCCAGTTTCTATCTCCGAAGATGATTTTGTTTTAAAGCACACTATTTCCCTTTTGGGGAATTATCTATTTATACCTCAAAAGTAGAGACTAATGCAATAATCACATGTAATTGTTCAGCAGATGAGAACCTCAGAAAGCTTGTATGTACTGTCAATTTATATCTAATTCTCTTAGTGAATATACTTATAGGCAAAAAATATGAAGGGTGTTAGCTAGAAAGTAAATATAGAAAATTCGTATTGAAGAAATATTTATATATCCTACATAGCTACATGGAAACTCATTGGAATTAATATAAAACAAAATTTGGGAGTATTCTCTAACAGATTCAGTTAGTCTTTTTTTCTAGGTCTCACAGGCAGCTTACCTGGATTTCTTCACGATTTTTGTATCTTCTTAAAATATGCAGAAATAACCAAGTGTATCCACAGAGCTGAAGAATAAAATAGTATTAAAAGATGCACAGGAATGTGTGTGACCTTCCTATGGGAGGTAGCAGTTCACTAGTTCAAATAACAGAGTTTTTATTGTAAGCTTTTGTTTATGCTATTGTTCATATATGTGTATGCATATTGAGATAATATCATTTTAGTAATTTTGTATGTTAACTCTCCAGAGAATAATTCTGAAATTTTTATGTTGTACATATTTAACTCATTTGTTATTTGTATGATATCTTCCTATATATTTGATCAATATACAACAAAAGAAACTTCTAATTACAATATCCTCTTGAAAGTAATCAACTATGTACACATATAAATAAATTGGAAATTTTGTGAATGGAGAAGATATCTTTACTGTTTAATTTTATAGAACACACTGTTTCCATAACATGCTAAGGTTATTTGTATACATTTTAGTCTTTTTACTCCAATATGGTGGGCTTTGGGGCAAGGTTCTTTTCATCTTCGTGCATGGATGGATGGATTGTGAAATAAACTATGGTTTTATTCATGCTTTTGATTTTTGCTCACACATGTGTGCAGCTCACAATGTTTACCTTCCCTGTGTGGAGCTGACACCTGTTCACAGTGCCATCGTCCTTCTGGTTTCACTCCTGCCCACCTACCTCCATTTGTTGACCTCTTTTCCATGTAAGGCCAATTTATCTTCCTACTTCCTATTACCTGCCTTTCATTTTGTTCCTTAGCTAAAACTTCCAGTTTCTCACATGAAAGAAAGCACACAGTATTGGAGCTTATGTGTGTGATTTGTTTCCCTCAACATTACGGTCTCCAGGTGCTTCCGTTTTCCCACAAATGACTCTCATTTATCCTTCTTTGTGGTAGAGTTGTTCTCCACCATGGGCACATGACAAAATTCCTCAATCCATTCATTTTGTTTTCTCTTCTTTCGGTAATTGTTGCCCCCATTTTCACCCCTAACTTACAATCGGTTCAACTGGATAAAAGTTTCAAAGTTTAAACCACCCCCATGTCACTTCAATCCTCAAAACATCCTCATTCTTTCAATCACACATAGAAAGAAAGAAAAAAAAATCATCTAAGTACCTCCTTAAGCCTTCCACATTATTGCTGTAATATCAGGTACTTTCTAGCTCCAGGTCTCTTAGTTCTCCTCCAGAATCACTGGCTTTTGAATAGTTCTAGGCAGTCTCAATTTTGCAGCAAAAAATCCCTGTACGCCTTTTGCCTTTGATTATCACCTGCCAGCAGGGATGCACGCGGCTGGACCGTTTCACCCTCCATGCTGTGCCCTTGTTTAAGGCAGCTCCAGGCACTGGTGTACACCTGAAGTCACTACACTAACACATTTGCCCTTTCCTCCCGACCAAGACCTACAGCTTTATTGTATGTTCTGTGTTTTCACTGTTTCCTGCTCTAGCATCATGGCAACAACACAAGGCAATGCCTCCCACCCCCCAAAATTGGTTCTCAAAATAACAAGGCCAACTAAAGTAATTAGCAGTGGCTAATTTTTTGACTTGTTTATTATAGACAACAGCAAAGTTGGCTTAGTTTTACTGTTGATACCATATTCTTATTCAAAAGTCATCTTCTAAAGAAAATTATTTCAAAAAAATAACATTTACATAAACATTAACAATACAGAAGTTTTTTTATATTAGAAAATTTTCAGTGCCAGAAACATGAATTATTTATCTCTAATACTTTACTCAATTCAATATTATCTTTCTTTGTTGTAATATCAACAATATGCATTCAAATTATTTTCATGTAGTTCTTTTTAAAATTTGGCTGCAAGTCATCTGCAATGGAAACTTGGTGTAAAAAAATAAGAAAATATTGAAACTGTCATTTGACTTTCTTGATCTGAAAATGTTTATAAGAGAAATTTTCTCCACAGAAAATAGGGTAAGTGTGGAAACATTTCTGATAAAAAGTGATGTTTTCAAATTTATTTTCTTCTATTTGAGGCATATAAACATTTTAACCAAAGTATTTTTGAAAATACTGTTTTTATTTACAATTGAAAGTTTTTTATTAAGTTTATTGGTGGAATTTAGATATATATGAGTCACTTTCATCATAGGGAAATGGATGTGTAAATGACGTGTCTTGATTCATTTTTTTCCTACCCCTCCTTTAATCCCTCTTCCCCTCCTTATTTGCAAATGTCTGTCTCCATTTTATCCTTCTTTTTTCCATTTTTTCCCTTTCTGCGTCCTTCCTTTCCTCTTTCCCCTCCCTCATTTCCCTGACTTTTGAACTGTTTTTCCCTTTACACAATACCTATATGAACTTTGGCCCTTGTTTACAATTTCAGTTTCTCACACTCTTTGATATTTACATGTGTGATCAATTTATTTCAGTTGAGAGTATGGTCTCATGGTGCATCCATTTAGCTAGAAAAGTCTCAAGTTTATCTTTTTTTTTGGCTGAGTAGTACCCCATTGTATTGAATACCTTTTTTCTCCATTCGTCGATTGATGGACATTTGGGTTCTTTCTAAGATTTACCTATTACAGTGCTCCTATAAACATAGGCACACAAATATCATTGTCATATGATGTTTTTAATTCTTTCAAAAAGATACCTGAAGTGGAATAGCTGGGTCCAGTGGGACCTCTACTCATATTTTTTTGAGAAATCTCCATGCTGATTATAAAGTCAAGTTATTTTCACAACAAAGCTGGTATGACTTCCTTCTCCCTAAAAACAGAAACCTGGAATGATGATATATATTTTCTGCCTTGGTCTGCATCATCAAAGGGAGTTTTAAAATCTATGAAAGTTTGACAAACAATTTTAAATAAACCTAAAGTAGTCTATTTACTAATTTTTTACTGAAAAATTCTACTTTTCAGTTTTCAAAATGAATTGAAAAGTTTTATTTAAGGGACATCATCCATGTAATTTCACAAAATTTAACTTTGGGAATCTATAAATCTAGAAAACTGAAAGCATTTAAAGCAAAACCTATAAGCAGAAACAGATTAAAAAGTACTCAAATAATCAGAAATGAAATACTGAACATATACAATGAGTACAATGAGAGTAAAATGGAATATAAAAATTCAGTCTGAAATTTAATAAAATTTACTTCAGAATATATGTTCCTATGAACTTTTGAATACCAGCAACTGACTCTGGGATCTTCATAAGGAGTTGATCCCAAGCCAGCTCAGCACTCTCTCTCTCTCTCTCTCTCTCTCTCTCTCTCTCTCTCTGTCTCTCTCTCTCTCTCTCTGTACAAGATAGAGAGACTTTCACTAAATAGTTGGCCCACTTCCAAGCTGAGTTCAAACTTTTGATCTTCTCACCTCAGTCTCTTAGAAAATCAGGATTATGGCATGGATCACAATGGAACTTCATGTCTACTGGACAAACATATTTATAACAGTAATAAAACTTAAATTGCACATGATTTGATTGCACAAATTTTAATGAAGTGCTCTATAAAAATACATGAAAAAATGTCCAGCATCATTGGTCATTCAAGGGATCAGACTAAACAACACTGGGATTCCATCTCACCCCTGAAAGGATGGTTCTTATCAAGAAACCAACTCATAACAAATACTGGCAGGACTGTGTGGAAAAAGAATCCTCCACTGTTCCTGGGAGTACAAACATAGAAGTAATATTCAAAATAAATTATATGTAAATTTCAGCATCTAACACTTTTGAAGTTCAATTTTGAGTTACATAAGTGTGAAACTAAATTGATAAATACAATGAATGTTATATCAAAGTTTTTATTTGCCTTTTGACAGTAAAAGCTGGATTTTTCAACTTGATTGACTGGAGAGCTTCCTCCCGGACTAGTAGGGCTCTCAGCTGGGTGTGTCTGGGCAGCTCACGGAGACACAGCCTGGGGTACAGCATGTGTTACATGCCTCTCCTTCTGGTGCTCTTGTTCTGTGCTTAGCTTCTCGGACCCCTACAACTATCAAGCTTTGTTGCACTCTGCCCTCCCATGATGCTGCTTCTGCCTTGTCAGTAGCCAACCATGGGTGAAATCTAACAGGTTTGAGATGAAGTGTGACTCAAGGGGATGTTTTAGGGTGTCAGACTGACAAGAGGTGGCATGTGACATTAGGCTTGATTGGCTTGAGGGCTGCATATGGTGTACTGGGGAAGCTCACGGCCAGGGTGTTCCAGATGAGTCATGGAAATGTGACTTTGGGATCTAGATCTGATACCTGTCCCTTTCCTCTGTAGCATTGTTCCACAGTTCTTGCCCGGTTGCCATGAACTGATCGATTTTGTTCTACCAGGATCTTCCACCACAGTAGTTTTGTCTTGGAACCAGCTAACCAAAGACTGAAAACTTTGAAACAATGGCCAAATAAATCTCTTCCCCTTGAAATCTTCGTAAGTGGAAACGTATGAAATGAAGAGCTAAGTAGACTTCCCTTTACACTCAGTGCTTTGTTTTAGTCATCCTTGGTACAGAAAAATTTATTAGAGAATTATTATTATTTTTGAACTATACCCATCCCTGTGGTTTAGAAGCTTCCAGAAGTGGATTACAGGAGGAGTTTTGAAAGGTTTGGACATGCAAGCCAAGGAAGCCTGAGAACGTTATAAGAAGAGACTGATGAGTGGTTCCGACCAGAACTCAGAAGAACAGAATCCTTACAGTAATGTGGACTGTAAAACCAGGCTCAGGAGCTTTTGGGGAAAAGATTCTATTCAGAATTGGAGTAGAGGCCATGCATGTAACACTTGGGCCAAAAATGTCAACAGTTTTCCTGAAACTTTATAAAATGTTGAGTGTAAGAAGAAGGGGCTGAATGATCTGACAGAGAAAGTTTCAAGGCAGCCGATGTTTAGACTGTAGGGTGGGTACCACAGGGTGCTTTTACCAAGATGCCTAATGAGAATTGAGATCAAAAAACCAAGCAGAAATATTTGAAAACTTTTCACCTGAAATTAGCTATGTGTAAAATTGAAGCTAAAAGGTCATAGAAGAAGTTTGTATTCTTGAAATGATACTAGATACTTTGGAGACAAAAAGAAAGATGCTTACAAGGTAACTCAGAAATCAGTATGACGACACATTCACCTATTTCAACCTCAAAATTGTAAAGGTATACACGTTTCATTTATGTCATTTGAGAAGGGTGCTGTCCCACAACCTCCAGGTATATTGCCAAAAGAAACTGGC
The DNA here is from genome assembly GCA_004027295.1 of Dolichotis patagonum. Taxonomy (NCBI): domain Eukaryota; kingdom Metazoa; phylum Chordata; class Mammalia; order Rodentia; family Caviidae; genus Dolichotis; species Dolichotis patagonum. The sequence continues at coordinate 15,820 of PVJX010010453.1, forward strand.
TCCCCAGAATTAAGTGTCTTGTATCTAGGCATTTAGGCTCTTAGAAACTGCTCAGTGGTGGTCCAAAGGTCTTGGCATGTGTTTACATGTGTAATAGTTCTGAGCATCATCCAGGGGATGCTAGTTTTACTGGAATACAGAATGCAAGCATTGTGGTGTCCAAAAGGCTTCCACTGCATTTAAATGAATCCTGGGAGGCCACCCAAGGAATCTCAGAGAAGAAAGTACAGGAAGCTGTGGGAACAACTCAGAAGGTAAGCTGGAGACTTTGGGAAGACTGCCAAGGAGAGCTGCGCCAACACAAGAGAGCAACCACATGGGATTCAGTCAGCAGGGACCTTGACGCGTGATTGCCTGAGTCCTTTGGAACCACCATATGCCCCAGATGCCACACATGACGCTAGGGGATTAAAACACCACTGAGTTTTCCTGTTAGATAGGAACGTTTACTCTGAACCATGTTATGCTGCAAATACAAAATTTTGTAAAGTTTTAAGAGTTTACAACTAACAGTTGTAAAGGAATGTTTAGACTTACATTTTTGAGCAATGCTATAACTGTTAAGATTTTTAGGAAGATATTATGTTTTTGGTTGAATTCAGCACTGGTATATACTATTAGGCAGAATTCAGACAATATGTGATTAGTAACCAATACTGAACACATCTCTTCTGGGCCCAAATGTCTCATCTGTTCACTAGGTCAATTTGTTTCCTCCTTCCTGACTGAAGGGGAGAAATTCCATAACTACAATCTTCTTCTATCATCCTGTATCATTTATTGATTTAAAGTATGTATTGCTTTTCTTTTTATGGTATAATATTCTCCAATATATTATTATTAACTGATATACCTCTTATCTAAATAGACCTAGTGTATGTTCTATGTTCAAGACAAGCTTGTTCACGGAATGAAGGGACAAACTGACTCTCTCTGACTGCATTCCCTTCTTTACATTGCTTCGTAGAAATTATCACTGCATAATGTTATATATTTTAGTATACTACTTTAGTATACTAAAGCTTAATCCTTTACTTCCTTGTCTAGAACACAAAATACACAAGAATTTGTTGATTTTGTCCCAATAAATATATAGCACCTGGAGAAGAATCTAACAAATATTTGTTAAATTCATTAGCAAGTGGCCTTGCTTTTTTACTAACTAGTTCGCCACCAAGTATCACCTAGCACAGGGCACATCATGTAATAGAGACTCAGTGGAAAAGCTGTGCTGTGCATGGCTGCATTAGTTCTCCGTAGGACCCGGCCCAGAGCTGGCCTCTCTCAGTGTGAGTCTTGTCTTTCGGAAGGCAAAATTGAGCTGAACCTAAAATGACTGCTCTGGCTTCCTAAATTTCTTTCTCAGGAGGCTGCAAAGGTAAATTCTAATGATTTATCAGTCCCCGCAAGGGCTTGTATCTTTTATTGACAGTCAGCTTTTATGTCTAATCTTGTCAATTTATCTCTTAGGGTTTCAGAATTCTCATCACCTCACGTCTTTGGGGAAAACATGAAATCAGAATCTTATGAACAGACAGGGAATGCATGTGACTCTGCCGTTCACTTTTACCTGTCCTCAGAGTGGGAGCAAGTTACATCCTTGGAAGACACATTTTTAAACACAATCTATCCTTTGTTTTGCGCATGTCTAGCCTATAAAACCTGGCAAGGGGTTGGCCACAGACAATTTCTCTAATTATTACTTGAAAGATAAATACGAAGTTAGTCTATAATTTAGCCACATCCTATCAAAAATTTTAAATGCCTTCTCTGTAGCTTGGGTTTGGCAGGAGTGTCATCTCATGGAATCATTTAAGGACAGCTCTATGAATATTTGTGACAAATGATTCTTTGATTTGTCTTCAAAATTATGATTCAGTCTGAGAAAATGAAAAAATTATGAATAATGTTTAATCACTACTGTCACAGAAGTGCTAAACTGTCAGCAGGAGCAGGAGACAATTAGACTTGGTCACTCTCCACCGAGAGAGGATCCCCACATCCTCTAATGGCTCTGACAGCCGTGGTTTGATGTTCCAGTAACTTCAATAGATTCGGTCTTTTGTTTTATGAAATTCTATATTTAAAAATGAGTCTAAATATTTTCAAATGTTTAATGTTATGATATTCCTTGCATTTCCACTTTAAAAATTAAATACCTGAATGCTGTTGCCAATTGTTAAATTATTAACTATTAATTCACATGAATTTCGTTTGACCATAAAATTAAATAGTTGTTAAGTTAATCATCCTCATGTGAATAACATGCCCACTCTTGTACTTGGAATTGTGGAGTTATTAATAATGTGCTCTCTCTATGAGAAACGTATTTCTTTAAGTTGGAAAAAAAGACTAATTCTCTGGATAAAACTGCACAGAACTAAAACATACTCATTTGTGAATGTATGTGTCAGAGACTAGGTATTATAGTTCTGAATTTAAAAGTAGGAATTAAATAGTGCTATTTATTTTACTTTTTTTACTTTATTTTCTAGGAGGCTGTTTTTTTTTTCCTTTTATTTTTCATGTTGCTTTCTCTATATTTCCTGGTTTCTCAAGCCCATACTTTAACTCCGTTGCTCTTGGATTGTTTTCAACTCAATGTGATTCTTGCCTTTTTTAAAAACTTAATATTTTTAATCATACTGTCAAAAACCAGACAATGTGCTAATCGACACTGTATACATGACAACGCAGACTGATTTTTAAAATTGAAAATGTAAAAATGGACATGCATTTTCAGAGATTTAAATAACACATGGATATTGAACAAGTGTAAGAATAATTTTTATACTTGGTGGTAAAATACAAACTTCTCAAAAAGATGAATGGATTTTAGCAATAGCATTAGGAAAAGAATTTAATCTTATTCCAATATAATTGTGTTCAACTCGAGACAACATTAAATAATGTGCAAGGAAAAATACATATACTGTTATATCAAAAAAAACCTGAAAATGAGTGAAAATGAAAATTGCTCTCCACACAGACAGGCTATGTTGTACTTGAATAGAAATGTCTAGATGTAGATGCTCTACATTCACAGACTAGGAAATAGGATTGTTAATACCAGACTCCATAGTCTTGCCAAAACGTAAGTGACTGAGGAAAATATAGTTACTGTTATGGTTTGTGTCCAAATGGCCCCCAGAAGCATCATGGAGTCATGGGGACAGGCTTCTAGAGTTTGTGACTGCCTCATGGTCTAATGCTGGGATTATGGGTGTGCTTGCTACGCCTGCCCTGGGGTGGGTAGCCTGCATACAGTATAAAGGTGGCAAAGAGGCTCGCTTTCTGTCTCCTCTCCTTTTGGCTCTTGTTGCTTTTGCTGTCTCTTGCTGCCGTAAACTGCCAAGGCCCCTGCCTTGGAGCCAGCTGATTATAGACTAAAACCTCCACAAACTGTGAGTTAAATAAACTCTTCTTTCATTCTTTGTGGACATCAGGTATTTTGTCTCAGCAAAGAGAAAAAGTAAGACAAACTTTGGTACTGATAGTTGAGTGCTGTGACTATATGTGATGGTATGGTTCGAGAGCCTCTAAAAATGGCTCGTGAAAAGAGTTTTAAAAGTTCTAAAATATTGCCTAAAAGAGTAGACCTGCAATGTGTTAGGCTGTTCTATCTGGGAGATTCTGGTCAGAGCTCAGATCTGAATGGTGATAAAAGTCGTGCCGGTAAAGACCAGGCTTGGGAGGCTTCTGCTGGAAAGAAATTCTGCACTGGATGTTGGACTCCAAATGATGTGTGTTATGGCTTGGCAAAAAGTTTGTCTGCATTTTGCTCAGGTCCAGAGATTTTGCCTGAGATGGACATTTAGGGTGGACTAACTAATCTGGCAACAGAAGTGTCAAGGCAGTCAATTGTTGAGGCAATAGCATGGCTACTGTTGGGGACTTTTTGCAACACTTATGTTAAAAATAAAGAGCAAACAGCCCAGCAAAATAATTTAAAATGCTGTGAGTTTGGTTAAAATAAAAGTTTTAGTAAAGATGTAGACTGCAAAGAGAGAGCTGAGGAGATCTCAATTGCTTTAAGAAAAAAAAAGGAAAAATAAAAAGATAGCCTGAGGGCATCATGAAAAACAACAAGACCCCACCCTTTACAGATTCAAAACTACAAAAAAAAAAAAGCCTTTGCTTTGAGGAAAAAGCTGCAGAGCACCATGTTTCAAAATGGCGGGGCCACACCATGTCCCCAAATGGTGGCAGCATAGAGAATTTGTTCCTTAAAATTGGATTCAGAATGCTCAGTGATCTAGGTGCTCACTCCCTACCACTACCAAAGAACAACTACAACAACAACAAACCTACTACTAATTTTTTAAGAGCCTGGCTGGTGCTTCAGCTGGTTTCAGACCTTGGCATCGTAACATATGGTGTTCATTTTATGCACATGCAAAGTGCATGAGTTCAGAGATTAAAGAGGAGTCCTTCCAAATTTCAAACAATGGCCTTAGAAGTCAGGCAGTGTACTCCTGAGAGGGCAATGTGTAGAGCTGTGAGGGTAAAGCCAAAGGTATAGCAGAGACCCCAAAAGTTTAAAAAAGCCCAAAATGTAGATCATCTAAAAAACCGGCAAGGAAGGAGCAAGGCCAGCACAAGAGAAAAACCATGGGAGTTACAGCTACTAAAAATTCTGTAGGGCTAGAACCATCCAAGGTTTTTAGATCTCACAACTTGCTACAGGTTGCATTGGACACTGTACATAAAACTCTAGGACTTAATATTTGCCCTGCTGGATTCTAGACTTGCTTTGGTCCCCATTCTTTATATCCCCCTGTTTGTACCTTTTAAAATGGTAATGTTTATCTTGTATCATTAAATGTTGAAAGTGTATAAAATTCTTTTCATTTGTACAGGGGCTCACAGCTAAGAGTTTGCCTTGTATCTTGAGGAAACTTAAGACTTAGACTTTTCAGCAATGCTGAAACTGCTAGGATTCTGGCAACTCTTAGAGATAGAATAAATACCTTTTGCATAAAGGATGTGGATGAATGTCCAAGGGTAAAATGTTATGGTTTGTGTCTAGATGTTCCTCAAGTCCTCTTTCAGTCATGCAGGTGGACTTCTAGAGTTTGTGTCCCATGCTGGGATTATGGGTGTGAGTTCTATACCTACAATACAGGTGAGCAGCCCACATACAATGTAAGGAAGTGAAAGAGGCCTGCTTGCTCTCTCTCCTCCCATTTTGACTCTTGCCTTTTTTCATGTCTTCTTCTGCCAAGAATTGTTGCTCCTCCGTTATGCCACCCTACCTTGGAGCTAGCTGATTATATACTAAAACCTCCACAAACCATAAGTTAAATAAACCTTTCCTTCCTTAATTTTGGGCATCAGTTATTTTGTCTCAGCAATGAAAAAAACCTAAGTGAGGTACAAATGTTGAAAAGGAGAATTTAAGTGCATAAAGCATTGAAGTAGGTTTCATACTAGTCTAAAGATACTTATCAAAAGCAAGAAATAAAAAAAATGAGTTGAATGTTGGAACAAATGTTGAAAGAGAACTTCTCATGTACTTTAAAAAGACTAAATACTAGAGTGTTGTAGAAGAGATTTAAAAAATTTTAATTGGTTCAAATAAATTTCTTTAACATACTTTGCAATCATATAATTCATGTTTCTATATATTTTAATATGTGCTGTTTCTACTCCCAATCATAATGAATCTATCAATTTTTGTATAAAAACTAAATACTTTCTTCAAGGTAGATATGGATTTTCTTATCTTTTTATGATAATTTGTTTATCAATACCATACAGATATACATAATGATCACTTTCATTATATGGGATTTGTGCCTGCATATGATGCATCTTGATTCATATTTTTCCCATTCCCCTCTGTGCTACCTTACTTCCCCTTCTTATTTAGAAGAACTTTGTTTCCATCTCATCTTCCTTAATTTTTCCCTTCCTTGCTTTCCTTCTCTCACCTTCCTTGTGCCCTTTTCCATTTGAATATTTCCTTCCTATTTCAAAATAGCAACACAATTTATAATGGTTAAATCTTGGAAATAACCCAAATGCTCATTAACCAATGAATGGATACAAAAAGAGGTGGTTTTATTTACTACAATGGAGTACTATTCTGCTACAAAGAAGGATAAGCTTGAGACATTTATAGCTAAATGGATCCCCCTAGGAATCATTGTCTTAAATAAAATACATGGAACAAATGTATAAATACCACATTGCTTGTCTGGAGTGAGAAACTGAAAGTGTAAATAACAACCAAAATTATGAAAATGTGTTAATACAGTCCCCTGTTTGCTACCATTTCTTATTTATTACATAAGTTACATTTTCTTTCTTAAAAATTGAATTTATAGTCTAATTTGTTGCCATTAACATTAAATTATATCAGACCTTTTATGCATGGTTTTTAAACTCACCATTCCAATTTTTGTGGCTTTTAGTGTATTTTTTCTTTCCCAAGACTTAACTTGTGTCATCTAATACACAGAAAACTTCTAGTGGTACTGACATTAAATGATATTTTCCTTTTTCTGAATATAACACTCCCTGAAACATCACTAGTTCTTCTTTGCTGTCATGAGCAGCTCCACAGCTAAATAAATCACTCATGAAGTTGATGTCAAGAAACCTATATTCTAGATCTGATTGGTTTCCCATGTAACTGTGTAAGTGTCACATAGCATTGGATTTTTCTTTGTGATAGGACCCTCTCCAAAACAATAATGGAATATTCAAATTGAAAGAAATGCTGACTATATCTAGCCTTAGAATGTTTCTTATAGTTTATTTGCATGGTATCTTGTGATATATATTCTTCAGGAGAATGATACATTGTATATTTCCTCTTTTCTCCATAATAGTTTGCACTTAACTATTCAAAAAATTCTATTTGCATTTTTCAATAAATACAGAATTTCAGATTATTAAGTATTTCATGATTTCATTTACTTTTTGTATCTGATGGCATTTTGATTGTATTCATTTAAATATAATTTTAATATACTGACATTTGCATATTTATTTCAAAGAATATTGATGAAATTATTTCAAGTCTGTCTTTATCTAGTTACTAGGTTTTGTGTCTCTAATACATGTCATATAATTATCTTAAAATTATTGTAAGAGCATACACAAATGGTTATTTCCATGAAGTTTCTTGCCTGAAAGAGCTACAGAAATAGTAGGCTTTTAGTACATTAGTTTAGTACATTAGTTTATTCACTTCACTTCAATTGATTCAGTTGATAGTCTGTGATTGTGCAGCATTGAAACTTCCAGAAAGAAGACGTGCCACTTTGTAGCAAGATGATGTGTCAACCTCTAATTAAAGATTGCTTCTCAGGGGGCGTCACTGCTGCACCTGGAAGTGACTCATCCTAGCCACGTGCTTGGGCATGCGTTCGCTGATGCTTGGGCTGCTGGTAACTCCAAGTCATAGGTGTATCAGGGTCTAGTCCCGGTCCATCCTCACTCTTTGGCTAATACCCTGTCACAATGTGATGATTCTCAGTGGAGCATGATCAATGCTTCTTCATCGCCAAGTACGGAAATGGGTGCCCTCTTACCTGGCAGGGTAATTTCTACTACTTGTACTTACTAAAGTAGTAAGGAAGGCCTCATTTCCATATGATCTCCACCACTAAACTATCTTTGCCAAATCTAAAGTGTTTTTTTACACATTTCTGACCTTTATGTCACTGTTGGAAGAAGATGACCTTTGGCATTTTGCTGCCATTATAAATATATTATGTCTTATTTTTGCAAAACATTTTCAAGTCATATGATAGAGAAGCTAGATCTTTTCAGCATTTTGGTCTCCTCTGCTTGCTTAGCTTAGCTTCCCAAAGTTATAGACCCCTCTTTTTCAAACATAATTAAAAGACCTGGCCAACTGTATATCCATGTTACAGCAGTACACTGCTGAAATAAACAACCACAATACTGCATTGGAAAACAAAATAACTCCCATTTCATGAGAGATTAGTTCACATCTAATTGCCACACACTTGTGGTCCACTGAGGTGGCTCACAATGCTCCTCTTTGCTGGCTGGCTCTGCTCCGAGGTGGGTGTGTCCTGGAGACTGCAGAGAAATGGCTGGCTCCTCCTAACTCCATTATGTTCAAGCTCCTCCTCTTGCAGCTAAGGCATGAAAATGGTGCACTGTTGGTAAAAAGAAATAAACCTGAACGTTTTCTACCTTGCTACTGTAAAGTAGGAAAGTAGGAAGATGCACTCCAATTTTTGTGAGAGACTATGAATACGGTGTTTTATGAAATTTAAAAAATGTTTTGATGAAGAGAGAGGACTCTAAGTCACTTAGGGAGGTGAAATGCAGAACAGACAGAGGCCCCCCAGGCTGGACCACCCAGGGGTTCGCACTGGGGCGAGGTGAGGTCCAGCTGAAGTCAATTGGTTTAGCAAACAGGGTGGGTTTAAGTCAGTTTCTCAGGCTCCTTGTGGATTGGCCACTGTGCCTCAGGAAGTGGGGACTATTCCACCCTCAGCTCACACCAGCCCAGGCCCTGGGGCAATTAGGGTAGGCCGATTCCTCACAAAGTGTGAGACTCAGCAGACAGAATGCCTGAGGCTGTGGCCTTAACCAGGAGGAATTGAAGCCTTTCTAGTTGGAACTTGAATCTTAGGGCTGAAAAGAAGAAAAAGGAGGATGAGGGTTTAGCTTAGCAGCTAGGTGCCTAGTTCCAAACGCAGGGTCGTGAATTCGAGCCCTGGCACCAAAAAAAAAAAAAAAAAAAGGAACAGTGCCTCAATTGACCATCCATCTGAAGCCTTGACATCAGCTTAGAGTTTCAGTAGCTGAGAAATTTCAGAGTAAATAATAAAGGACATTTTCAAGAACAGAGTATAAATTTCCCTGCACAAGATAGAAAACACTTTATAATTAGGTTAACGAAGAAGGAGTAAAAAGAGTTTTTGTATGATGATCCATAAACAAAATCTCCACTATATGATATTACTAAACATGCAGTCTAAGAATTTCTGGAGTCTTTAATATCACCTTAGTGAAACAAATTGTTTTTAAATTATGAGTTACATGTTTATAACAATAATAATATATTGGTATATTGTTGAATCGTGGAGGCAGGGCACCAGTTATAAAGGGTCTAAACAAATTTTATAACTTGCAAGTTTTCTAAATTGGAGAACATATATGATTTTCTCCTTGAGTTGGATAGTTTTCTAAAAGGGTTCAAAGAAATTTGGAAGAGTTCATTTACTGGATTATAAATGTGTTATCTAGAAGCCTACCTCCATGACAGCGTGAGGCTTTGCGGGGATATCCAATACAAAAGCAAGCAGTATTCACAGAGGAAATCATTAGGGTACGATTACGACTTCTCTTCAATAGGACAGGTCCCTTTTCAAGATTGTAAAAGTGAAAACACACAGTTTTTCACGTTACTCTAAATGGAGACAGTGGTCAGGGATATAGTGCCTGCTATACCAGTGACACAGTGCCTTCCTGGCAAGTGTGAGGTCATGAGCTTGACACCTAGCACCAAAAATAAAATAAAATAAAATAAAATAAAATAAAATAAAATAAAATAAAATAAAATAAAATAAAATAAAATAAAATAAAATAGTAAAATAATAAAATAAAATGAGACAGAAATTTTCCTAAGTTAAAAATATAAAAAAAATTCAAAATTGACATGAATTATTTTTTGTTTCGCAAAAATGTTAAAATTTGGAAAGAATTTTGAGGCTTACTACATCAAGTTCAGATTTTACCCAGAAATTAGCCTTAAGTTATTTCCTACAAGTGTATGAGCCCCAAGTCTTTGAATTTTTCCTCTATTGTTTTCCCCTTCCTTGTGCTCACCATGTGACCACCATTTCCTTTAGTACATGAAGGTGAACACACTGCAGATTTTCCCTTTAAAATGGATCATGGTCCATGGGGGAAATGGGCTCTATTATAAAAGGCTGGAAGGCAAAGAGAGACCAAGTGTGAAGACAGAAAATTAGGAAAATCTGAGCAAAAACTACAGTAAAGTGGAGCTAATGACGCATTTTATTTAAATGAACACATTCTGAAGTCAGACCTGTAGACAAAAGGAGCAGGTTGTTCCTTTCTCAGTATTTTCCTACATGAATTTCAAAAGAATTCCATTTTATTAGAACAGAAACAGGAAGAGAAATTAGCACAGGAGACACTTGAGGTGAACAAAAATCCTAAACAATTATAAAGTGTGGCTCCATCAAACACTTCAGGACCTTAAAGATAAAGTGCAGAGAAACAAGTCTGGTGGCCCTGGACGGGTGAATACCTTAGGGAAACACTCAGCTGAATTTCAAGGGCCCTTGAACTCTTGCACTCATGTTTTTGCCAAGAGCAATAAACTTGAGACTCTATTTTTTTCCTTCTTTCAATCAAAATGAGACTTGTTTTCTATGGTGTAGCTCCCATTGACTTACATCTCTATTACTTGAGTTATACTAGATGAGCAATTCTTTTAGTTATAGCATACAATTTGCTAGTTACAATAGTTTAGGGAATACACTAATCACTCACTGACATTTACATATTTAAATGCCTCATGTGGTATGCACAATCCTTAAAAGGAAAAAGAATACTTTTGACAACATTTGGACTGAGTTATTTTAAGAAAGGTGATTAAATAGCAATATCTGTCAGGATCAGGCATCAAATGTGCTGATGATTAAAAGTAATACGAGCATATCTAGAATTCAGGTTAATTGCTAATCTCAATATTTTAGATATCACAAGTCAATCTTAAGGAGAGAAATAATTTTATAAATAAAGAGATCTCTTTTTAGATTTTACTTAAAATACCTACTGATTGTTCATATTTATATAGGAAATTTAATGCCCTCATTTCATAATACTGCCTTTTCTATAGGAAAATAGGTTAATTGCACCAATAAATTTAAATATAAGAGAAAATCTGTACATATAGTCTTATATAAATAATATGCAAATGAAATATATACAAATGAAAGCTTATATGTATTTTGTTCCTTTTCATTATCTGCTGTTTTTTAAATCAGTTGACATATCTCTAAGATTTTGGATTCATTGATGTCATCCAATGTTCAGTTATCTATATAATTTTTATGTGGGATTAAGTTGACTGTGTGTCTATAAATTTCCTGATTTTTAAAATTCTTCCAGGCTACAATATAGCCAGACATCTTTTAATGCATAATTTAGATAACTTCCAAGGAAAATACAGTTATATGTGCTGAAGTTGTAGGGAGAAATGGGTATCTTAAAAGAAAAAATTTGTGGAGTAAGAGGCAGTCAGTATGGTCCTAAGTGGTTTGATTTACGGATTTACCTTAACTACTCTGTGAACACCTGAAAATTGAAATAAAAATAAATCCACACTTTCATTTTTGACTGACATTTTGTGTTATTGTTACTATTCTCATTATATCAACCACCTTATCTTCACTCAGTACGGAATGTTATAACAGTGAAGCAAATACTTCCTAAAGGAAATCATAATTTTTGATCTGCATCAACCATGAATAAAATATTTGTCTCAGAGGGACTTTGGGGGAGGGGGACACTTTTTCCTTATCACACCTCTGTGATTAACATGGAGTCAGTTTGGTGAAAAGGCTCTGGGGACAGGCAGCTCAGTCCTGGCGAAGCGGGGACACATTCCTTCACTCTTCTCTGGTCACACCCCCAGACCTTACAGTGCAGGACACAGCTATTCTCTGCTGCTTGCAGAACTTCACAGTGAGTTGTGAAGCTTTGGGCCAAACCAAGATAAAATCGTTACAAAAATGTTGGTTGGGATAATCCAGCAAGAAAGTAGGATAACTGTGGTCCTTTGATTTTATTTTAGCACGGGAAAAATGAAGCAGGAGGGCTGGGTATCTGAAAATCAGGATGCCTAATGTCCTAAAAAACAAGTTTTGTGTTTTCCACTCTGCATAATAAACCCGGGGCTACGCTGAGCTACCGTGAGCTACTGCAGGCTATGCCAGGGTACTCTGGGTTACTCAGGGCTACCCTGGGCTACTCCAAGAGTCACGAATAAAACACTAACAGTGACACAATATGGAGGAGAAAGTGCAGGGTATCCATGCACTTGTCCAATCTAAACTACTGCTCACCCCAGCAGACTGGTTGTATTTGACATTTTATGTAATTATCCAAAGTGGAGGAAAAAACATACTAAGAAGCAGCTATGGCAAGGGCTTTGCTGTTAGTCTGTCTGTAGTTGCCAGGGACTGGACGGTCACCAAGAGCAGTCCACTCCACGGCAGCACCAAATGAAGGTGGGGGACAGAGACGCCCAGGCCTGGTGACACTCACAGCCTTGTCACGAGTCTCTCAGGGTCATGTATCTGCTTTGGCTTCAGTGAGGCACAATAATCTGCTTGAAGGAAAAAAAAAATCTGGAGGCAACGCAGGTGCAGAGGTCAGCCTTCTATTTGCCTTTCACAGGCACTTTGGCTGTCCGTGGGGAATCGCTCTAAATGGGACCAGGTCACGCGTTCCTGATGTTGTGCAATTTAACCACACCACCTCTTCTGAGAGCCTGGTTTCCTTTGGGAAGGCACTTCAAGGGCTGAGGGTGAGGGATTCTTGAAGATCATCCCTCCCACGGAGGAAGGTTCTTTGCTTTCTCCAGTGACCTTCTTGCAAATATTAGGTTTGTTGGTTAAATTCACTCTCCAAAGACAGGAGCTGAAAAGTGTGACATTTAGTGTATGTATGGATGAATTGTGTAAGGCAGAAGCCCAAAGCCCTGGCTAAGATTTCATGGGTTCTGTGTGATGCATTTAAAAAGTCCTGCTCCCTCCTCTCATGAGCAGTGATTCCACAGTCTCAAGCATTACTTGGAGCAGGAGCCAAGCTACAAAGCCTCTGTTATCTTAGAGATGATTCTAAAGTTCAGGTGAACATTATCTGACTGTCTTTCATGTACATTTTTTCCTAGAATTTTCAAGTTTAGTGTAGGTATGTGAATTGAGTTGGCATTGGTGATCACTTTAGGAGCTCTGGTTTCTTAAAGTTCATCTCATGAAGGTTATATATTCAATAAATATACTAGCACACAAACAATTATACATTGTTTTTCAGTACAATGCCTTTACCTAAACATAACATAATTTAACCTAATTTAGGTAACCTTTACCTAAACAGAATTATCTTTGTGATATTTGTTTTAGAATATTGAGAGTTTTAATTCATAGCTACTAGATAGTAAAATAATGTTAATACTCCAGCATTAAGTGTACAGCATTAACATTTTTATGTGATTTGAAGAGTTGTTGTTGCTTTGAAGTTATGGTACTTAGTTCAATGATTATAATTATTATTTTTTGTGTTTTTGAGATAGGGTCTTATTATGTAGTTCAGGCTGGTCTTGATCTCAGTAAGTAGCCCAGGCTGGCCTTGAACTTGCAGCAATCCTCCTGTCTCTGCCTTTGGGGGATTACGGGTGTGCGCCACCATGCCTGGTTATAATGACTATTGTTTATCTAAATAACTTTCATAATTTATGCTCAATTTCTGTGATGATAGTTACAATAAGTTTAATAAATATTAAACATTTCCGAGGAGCATATAAGACTTGTATAGACTGTGTTTCATAAAGAAGGTTGTGCGGAATGCGATAGTACTCTTCACTGTGAAATCACTGAGCTAGAGTAGGCAAGACTCTGGGGTCCAGTCCCCTCATTGGAGCCTCGTGGTCTTTTGTTAAGCATTTGGAATACTTTATCTCCTTGTGACACAATAAGAATATAAAAAACAGCTTTTAATTTTAACAAGACTAACAGAATAAAGAGTAGTTATGGGAATTTTCAAAAAGTATAATGCACTGTTTATGTGTAACTGGCTACTTTATGATCCCTGGGAAAAATGGAAACAAAAAGAATCAATTCCTATTGTACGCATTTTTGCAGAATACATGAAATCCCACAAGAATGGCTATGTTTCTTTTTATGGTGTTTGGAGAATTACAGTGAATGACTGATTTTTTTTTTTTTTTGCTTGACTATAGACCACAAAGGATTGTGTTTGAGGATCTTTTACACTGGATGTTAAAATTATACCTCAGTATTTACTTTATGTATTACATGCTAGATTTAGTGTCTAAAACTCAGTAGGGAAGGGTACTAAAAGAGAACAGAGTAAAGGTAGGAAAATAAAATATTTATAAATAATTGTGCCCAAGCAGGACTGATAAACTCTGCAGCATCACATAAAGAGCATAGTTAGGAAAGGATGTTTCCCAGTTAGATGATTATTTATCATCCCTTTAATCAGAAGTATCACACTACCACAGAGTATTCATTCAGTAGTATGACTAAACAACCTGGTTTACATTAAATTGTGGTGGCTTTGTGAAGATTTAAAAATCCATTACTCACGTTTACCATTTTTCAGATGGCAATGCAATGGTTTGTGAGGTGAGTGTAATTAATCTTCATGGGTACGCTAAATTGCAATAACAAGAGTTTTCAAGAATAAATGTATTAAATATGAGTTGAGGTTGAAAGTCAGAGACCATGCAAATCTGTTACAGTTTTTTAATCCCAAAACTTATAAATTGGAATTTTATGTCTATTTTCATGAAAAGAACCAAGGAATTCTCTTGGTCTTTATAATAAGGCAGTACAATTAATAACTAATTAATTAGTTATTAATTAGTCTACATATTATGTTTCCTCATTTGAATAAAGTGTTTGCCACTGAAGTCTATATATAATGGACAGGTGGAGACATAAGTCTGTGCTTGTGAGAAACTAGAGTTGAGTGACCAAAGACAAAAGGAAAAATATATATTTACTTTTATAATAAAATCAATATTTTATAGTTTTAAAAACTTTTAGAAGTATTTAAATTGACACAAAATAATTGTACATAGTTGTGAGGTACATTATGATGCTTTATACTTATATACATTCTATAATCATTGGAATATTTAACATACTCACGACTTATGTTTATCATGCCTTTGTGGGTGAGAACATTTCAAATCTCAGCTATTCTGCGATGTCCACTACATTATTGCTAACCATAGTCAATAAAGAAATAGAACAACACATTGTATGCCTCCTTTCTAATTTTGTATACGTTGACCCACCCTCCCGGCATAATCCATAGTACGCTCCAAACCTCTAGTACTAACACTTGTGCTTTACTTCAATGAGACAAGCTTCTATACCCCATCCAAACTGAGATCGTGCAGTATTCTGTGCCTGTCTTATTTCACTGAATAGGTATCCAAAGGAAAGGAAATTAGTCTTGCAAAGAGACAACTGAAGCCCAGGCCTTGTGCCAGATTATTCCCAATGCCCAAGGTAAGCAATGAACCCACGTGAACAGCCATGGATGGAGAGAGAGATAAATGTGGTATGTGAATACAGAATAGTTCCATGGGGCTGTAAAAACAATACAACACTTTCTACTGCAGCAAAATACATGAACAGAGAGGCTTTCATCTTGAACTAGGAAGTGTTGCTTTCCATATTTTCTGAGTGAAGAATAAGAGATTCAAACAAGTTTGAAAATGCCAAAAATCATATCATTTCCCTCTGATAACAGTGTGATTCATGCTCATGCATCTAACTCCAGCACCATAGGACTGTCACATTTGTCACTCTGTGACTTCACATCCTTGCAGTTTATGCATGCACCATCTGTCATGTATATTTTGCTTGCTGGTCTTAGACTAGATTCCTTTTAAAATCACAATGACCGCTTGCTGCCAGGTTGCATTTTGGATGCCTTGTTATTCTACCATTTAACAGAAAGGTTTACTCAGAAATCTGAGTGTATGGAAGAGGGAAAGAGCATCTGTGTAAAGGTAATGTGATTTTCATCTCACTGGCATCCCCGTCAGACAGCTTGTGAGGCTGGACCAGAATATGCTTAGTTCAGAACCTCAAGTAACTTGTTATAAGCTGTGAAAGCTTCCAATGAAAGCTGACATTTTATCCAGTGAAATGCAGAATAATTGGAGCATCTCCCAGGCATCTCTGTTATTTATTTGTCTCCTATTCCCTGCTGGTCTACTTTGAAAGTCACATGGACTGGCGACTAGAACTGTCATGCCAAGGAGAGTGTCCAAAGAGAGATGTCTCTCTCATAAACTTTTGAACTTGAGGCTACATTTGTAATCAAATTAAGTAGTATATCCTGGCAAAGCAGACTTAAAAGGCTACGGAAGACAGTACGCCAGCTGATGGTAACCCGGCCTAAGGTGAAGCCTGTAGGCAAGCAATGAAGAACTGCCAGGAAAATGGTGAGAACTCTCGCTGTCTAAGGAGGGTGGCTATGAAAGTCTAATATCAATAATAATAATTGTAATAATAATAATGATAATCATGTAAAGCCACGCAATCTGAAATGCCACGGAGAGTTGGTCCCTCACATACATAATCACTGAGAAGGGACGGAAGTGTGTGCTTGAAGGAATAAATGTCTAGACAGCTAATTGACCCATTTTAATGGAAATTTTACTTATTTTACGTGTCGTCCCAGAGGATCACAATTTTCACTTTATATATCTACTTTTCAAAAATACCACTAGAATTAGATTTGGCTGGGTTTTGTTTTTTGCCTACATCATATGATTTTTATATTTTTCACTCTATCTCCTTAACCTTCATGTTTATGAGAAAGTGTATTAAAATGTATTCACTTATTCTTACCCTAATGAAGTTACTCTTATGTAAAATTAATTCTTGCTGCCTTTTCATAAAAAATAGATTATATTTTTATATTTCCCCAAATGTGATGATATTCTTATTAAACAATATTATTTTGATCTATTTATACTGACAAGATAACTATTTTTTGGTTTGTAACAATAATACAACTGAAATATCAAATCATTGAGTTTTTCATAGAAAAATCTTATCATAGAAAATCTTCAATTTTTCACAGAAAACTCTTCTTAATAATGATATTGTTTTAAATTTGGTGGTCTCCTTTTTTCCCTTTTCATGATTCATATTTATTTAGCATATTAATAATACTACATAACATCGATAGGGAATCTTATAACTTTACAAATGAATTAAGTATAAAATATGAAAACACTTCTGATAGAAAATAAATCTAGTGGCTCTGAAGCAAGGCTAGCAGATCACTGTAGCTGCTGGTTTCAAACAGGAGCCTAAAGAAAATTCTTTCTGTGGTCTGTTGACCATTTCAGAACTTTGGAAATGGAATGGCCAATTCATCAGAAAGAAATAGCAGGTGAGTATGGCGGACTTTGGGGGCCTGCAGGAGAGAGACCGTGGTGCCTCGGGACCTGCACCGTGCGGTTGATTCGGGGTACCAGGAGAACAAGGAGCTCCTGCCCTCTCTGGGGGGCAGCTGAGAGTGTGGCCGACTTTGGGCAGCCTGAAGGAGAGAGACCCTGGCGCACCGGGACCTGCACTATGCGGGTGACTTGGGGTGCCGGGAGAACAAGGAACTCTTCCAGTCTCTGGGGGGGTGACTGTGATCCTGCCTACATGTGGGCTGAGAATCAGACATCTCATGTCGTCCTGTCCCCCATCCCGTGTCCCCCCTCCCCCTCCCCCTAGTTAGCAAGTGAGAGCCAGTGAACTACACATCTTGTGAAAAGATTGGCTATGTTATTTAGTATGAGCTCCCCATATGCAAAGATAAGGACAACCATTTGGAAGAAAACAAGAGACAATATGACGGATAGTGAAGTTCTCTGCTTGTCTAGCTTTGAAATTTATGCTTTCTTATGTCCCATTCTGTTCCATTTTGTTGTGTTTAATTTTACTCCCCTTTAAAATAAAATTTAAAAAAATTTAAAAAAGAAAATAAATCTAAAGGATTTCAGTAGGCTACAAACAATGATATAATCTAGGTATGTATTTTAGAAAAAAAACTAGTGTGCAAATCATGTACATTCACATAACCCCAAAACAATAATAAACTTTAAAAAAATATAAAAATTAGATTGAGTATAGATAAATGCATTGATTTCTGTTGCTTCCATTCTCTTGCATTGGTCTGTATTTCTGTTTTTAAACTAGTAAAATTCTACTTCAGTTACCACAGCTTGGCAGTATATTTGAAGTCTGATAGTTTGATGCCTACGGCTTTGTTGTATTTATTCAAGGTTTCTCTGGCTCTTTGAGTTTTGTTTTCTGGTTTCATATGAACGTTAAGATATTTTTCCTATTTCTGTGACAAATGGCTATAGTGTTTTAATAAAAATAGCATTGAACCTATATGTTTCTTTGGAACTTATGGACGTGGTAATAATCCATAAGCATAGGCTATGTTTACATTTGTGTGTGTCCGTTGAAATTTTTCTACCAGTGTTTTCATGTACAGAACATTTACTTTCATAATTATAGTTGTGACTAATTATTTCATTTTACTTTACTCTGTCTATTGTGATTGAAACTTTCTTGGTTTGTTTTTATGATAGTTTGCTGCTGGGAAAGAGAAGTTCCTTTGATTTTTGTGCATTGATTTTGAATATACTGAATTTTTTAATTAGTTATAACAGTTGTTTTGATGGTTTTTAGTTTTCTGTGTAAAAGAGCATATCTTTTGCAAACCAAGAGAATTTAAGTGTCTTCCTTTCCTATCTGGATCTGTGCATTTCCTCCTGCCTGATGGTGCCAGCTAACACTTCCTGCATTTTGTCCGGATCTTCCAGGAAGAGCTATCAATGCATCTCTGTCCAGCAAGATGATACATGTCTATTTGTCAGATAAGACCTCTACTTTGTTGAGGCACATTCTTTCCAAACCTCTTTTATTTTTAACCTTTGTCATAAAGAGATGTTGGATTTTATCAAATGCATATTCTGCATTTATACTTATCAGACTTTCATTCTTATCTTTCTCATCGTTCATTCTTCTAAGGTGATATACCACATTTACTGATGTGCATATGTTGAGTCATCCTTATAGTCCTGAGATGAATCCTATTTGACCATGAAGGAGATTATTTTTAACATGGTGTTGAATTTAGTTTCCTAAAATTATATATATATATATATATATATATATATATATATATATATTTGCTATGAATTTATCATTAGTAGTTGGTTTATCAATATATCATGTCCTGACCCTATTTACCTCTCACCTTATGTTATCTGCCCCCTTCAGTCAGACCCTTCCCACTGGTACAGAGTCTACCTCCCTGTTTTATGTTATGTGCCATGGTTGGTGTACAGATGAATCCCCAAAACCCTACGTGGTCTTAGAGATTTTGGAAGTGGTTGACTTTAGCTTGTGACAGATTTGTAGAACCATTGGGGATCAGGGTGCTGGAATTAAGGGTAAGGAAACACTAGATCAGCCTACTGATTGGACTGGCACTGCCTTAATCCTGGTAGACTGGATGCAATATAAAGGACAGAAAGAGATTTGTATCTCTTTTCTATGTTTGCTGCTGCTGTCTTTCACCAACTTAAATTATTGTTCCTCTGCCGTGGGCCACCCTTCCCTGAGGCCAGCCAGTTAGATTGAAAGTTCCACACACTGTGAGCTAAAATAAACCTTCCCTCTTTAACTTTGAACATCAGATATTTTGTTTTTACAGTGAAGAAAAATAACTAAGACACTATTCATCATTTCTTTTGTCCTCTGAATTACTTGTTTTGGGGTTTCTTAAATAAGAAAACATGCAATATTTAACTTTGTGTTTGATCTATCTCATTTGTCATTATGAAGCCAAACTGCATGCATTTTCTTGCAAATTACTCAAACATTTTCCTTCTTAATGAATAAACACACATACACAAATATATATGTGTATATATATCACATTTTCTCTTTCAAGTATATATATCACATTTTCTCTTTATATATATGTATATATTTGAATGATAGAAAAGTAGGAAATAGGGAGAAGTTCAGGTAAGTTCTAACTTCCAGTAGCTGGCAAAATATAACAGTAACAATCTGAATGTGGACACAGCAAGAAAGTAGAACTTATAAGGGAAAACATTTAAAAAGCAAAACAAAAAATGACAAAGAGCCAGGAGTTAGACTTTGTAGAGAAGGGAAGGTTGTGGGATGGGGAAAGTGAAAAAAAAAAAAAAAAAAACAAGGGGATAAGAAGTGAAGAAGATCAAAATGTGAGACACACACAGCTATTCCTCATGATGAATGTATTTGTTATGGATCACAAATATGTAGTATAAAACACAGAAGCCCCAAATTTTGTTATCTACTAGATGTAGAGAGGGAGACAGAAAAGACTAACTGTAGTGTTAACGAATATTGTTCATATTCAGTTTAGAAGGAAAATATTTGGATAGAATGAATCAGATATCTACTTTTTTACATAATTCATTTTGCAAATGCCCACAGGGCACTAAAGTAGAAATGTTCAACACATAATTACAATAGAAACAAACACAAAACAGAAGAAAACATGAACTCTCTACTTACACCTATGCCTTCAAGATTTCTACATACTTTCTCTTCCAGTGCATTGTTTCTGGTTTAATAATTAATCCTTGATCCACTTTAACTTTAGTTTAGGACATGATGAAAGAAATGGGTGTAGTTTTAGTCTTTGGCATGTGGAAAGCCAGTTTTTCCAGGACCACTTATTAAAGTGGCTACTTTTCTTTCAGTGAACATGGTTGGCTCCTTTGTCCAAGATAAGGTGGCAGAGAGCATTTGGGGTTGTGTCTGCATCTTCTATTCTGTTACACTGATCCTCAGGTCTATTTTAATGTCAATACCATGCTGATTTTATCATGGTAGCTTTGTAGTATAACTTTAAGCCAAGGATTGTGATGTCTTCTGCTTTGCCTTTGTTGCCCAGAATTGTTTTTGCTATTCTAGAGTTCATGAACCAAAACCAAACTTCACAGGAGATACTTCAAAGAATCAACAGCTGAGATTTCATACAATAAAGCTTTTGCAAGTCAAAAGAAATCATTCATGGAGTGAAAAGACAATCCACAGAGTGGGAAAAAATGTAAGTCAATTGTCCTTCAGACAACGGATTTGTATAGAGAACATATAAAGAGTTGAAAAAAGCCAGACTTTCCAAATTCAAAAATCCGATTCAAAAATGGGCTCCTGAGGTAAATATGCCCTTCTCAGATGAAAACACACAATTAGTAATTAAATATATTAAGAGATGTTCAACATTATTGGCCACTCAAGAGATGCAATTTAAAGTAACATTGAGTTTTTCTCTGGTTTTGGTAACGTTAAGGTAATATTTGCTTCAAGGAATCAGTAGGGAGAATTGCTTTCATTTCAATCATTGAAGAGTCTAAGGAGTATTGGTGTTAAATTTTCTCTGAATTCCTTATAGAATTCAGCAGTGAATTCTCTTTCAAATAAAAAAAATCTTTTCAGAAAGCATGGCTATAATCAAGATATCAACCAATAATGAATGCTGCCAGGGAATTTTTGGGGAAAAGGAACCCTTCTCCACTGTTGGTGGGATTGCAAACTGGTGCAACCACTTTGGAAATCAGTGTGGAGATTCTTCAAAAAACCTAATATTAGCAATTCCATTCAACGCAGCTATTCCCCTTCTGGGTATTTTCCAGAAGAATTAAAAGCATCACAGCACAGTGATATATGTGCACCCATGTTTATAGCAACACAGTTTATAATAGCTAAATCTTGGAAACAACCTAAATGCCAATCGACTGAGAAATGATTTAAAAAGGTGTACAATTTTTATACAATGGAGTACTACTCAACTAAAAAGAAGGATAAACTTGAAACTTTCATAAGTAAATGGGTGGAACTTGAGACCTTACTCGTAAGTGAAATAAATCAGACTCACATGTGTAAGCATCATAGTGTTTCCCTAGTGTAAGAAGCTGTAAAAGTAAGTAAGATCTAAAATGTACAGTAGATATTGTGAAGTGAGAAGAAACTATGTGAAAAGAAAGAAACTGGGATGGGGTAAAGGAGAAAACAAGGAAGGGAAAAGGAAAAATATATACAAAATAAGACAGTTACACAACTAAGTTCTATTAATTCATTAAACAGAAATATCTGGGTTTATGCTGTTTGATCAACTTTCCTTGTCTGTACCTTGCAATCTGATCACCTACTTTGAAGACCACAATACCTAATATATTAACCATTGTTACTTTCCTACTATCTTGCTTTGAAATTTTGTAACACTTTTTAAAAATTTTCCTCTTTAAAAAATAATTTAAAAAGAACATACTTGGAAAAAATACTAAAGAAAAGAGCACAAAACAGATCTAGTACAGTGGAGATATAGGCTAATACACTACTTTGGGAGAACTCATCATGCAGTTGAAAATATAAATCCTTGGGAAAGCAGCAAAAGTGAAATAAATAAAATAGACAAGAATGCTTGAAGTTGAAGTCCCTTTTTCAGATACAAAAGGGCAAAAGTGGCCACCTGCTTTTTTAAATGAGTATTTCCTGGAACACAGAGTGTCCATTCATTTCCATGTTGTGAATGGCTGATTTCTTACTACAGCTGCAGATCCCAAGAGTTGCAATAGAGATTTTATGATCTCCCAAGCACAAAGTTTTGTTTTCTCAAGTCAAATCTGGTTTATACCACTTGCATTGAAATCCAGAGGAAACAAATAAAAAACCTTTTCAATTTCCAACAGGTGTTTGGCAATGTAAAATCACCCAAGGAAAGATTAAGATAAAAATTGTACCTAGGACCCAATTGTTAACTGCACACTAACGTTTTATGAAGGCTAAGAGGGACACAATTGCAAAAGCATGTGAAGTCATTGTTCTGTAAACTTCAAACTGGTTAAAATTTTATTAAATTTAATCAAGCGCTGATGGTCTTTATGTGTGCTATGTTGTACTGGAAAAGGGGAATGTGATACTACAAAAGAAGTCACACAATAAAGTACAGTAACAAGTCCAACAAATGTTTAATGTAGAAACCACTTAAACATTTAGTAGGCACATGCATCATGAGAAAACAAAATAGGGAAAACACTGAATCCATTATGACTGCAATGGTTTAATTTCAACTTAGAGTAATTTGAGTAATATGAATTGGAATGTATTTCAATAAGATTTCAAATTATGGTCATCCATCGAAAATTACCCTCATTTTACAAAGGGCAAGTAGAGAAGTTAGTGAGCTTTTTGAATTTATATGCTTTTGTTTTTAGTACTGAAAATCCAACTCACAACCTCACACTTGCCAGCCAGGTGCTTTGCCACTGAGCGAAACCCCAGCTCTGGTGCTCTCTTTGGGTCTAACTTTTTTCACCAAACCCTTCAGGGCAGGCAGTAATTTCTTCTTCTAATTTGAGTACATCTGTGGTAGTTGTGTATCATAAGTGCAAATGTAGGAAAAACCAAAATGTGAAGTGAAACACAATTGATTTACATTTTGTATTCATATATTCAGTGCAAATTTGATACAGCTTGAAATTAAAAATGTTAGCATAGCCATTTGGTCACAGTTTTCTATAAATTTCAAAGATGAAAAATCAGTATATCTCTTCAGGAAATTATAAATATTTTCAAAATGTCATTAACTAAATAATATAAATTTTGAGTATCAGAAACACTAAAACTATCGTAAACTCATTGACCTTCAGTTATCACTTCTGCAAAGATATTTACAAATCAGTTGAAGAGCTGAGCTGGTGTAATAATCATAAAATATTACTTTGCAAATATTGCCTTAAAGGCTGTGTTATACAAAATGAAAAGTAAGAGTTCTGTAAATCAAGCAAGTTAAATTTCAGTAAGGCTTGTACTGTCTGGAGGACCACTGCTGAAGGAACTCAAGGTGGCTGGGGGATAAACTATTTTGTTTAAATACATTACAAGTTTATGCTGCTTGGACTACTTGGTAACAAGAAGAAAGTGAAAATGTCACCATTTATCTAAAAAGACAGCTATAAACAATGAGCATAAGAAATGAAGAGTGTGGTCTTCATTGATCAATTTATGGAATGTATTTATTAATTAATAAGAATTAAAAATTATAAAATGAGAATTATTGATAAGCAACGTTCCTTGTTTAACAGTTCATAAAATAATTTACATGTATAGAATAAACTTGAAAACATTAAGTTTTACCTGGTACCATTTATATGTGTTAACAGTTTGCCTGCATTATGGTTTTGTACAATTCTGCTAAATTTATTGATATATTAAATTGCAGTACAGATATGATTAAAATTTCTTCTGGTGAAAAATATTCCTGTCTTAATGAAAGTGGAATAAGGATTTGTAAATAATATTTATAGAACATTTTTATTCATATTTTTATTTCCTCAAAAACAATGCATTTGATTTATAGTTAGAATCTAATTTTCTTGTACTGTTCTCTAACTTGACACACAAATTTAGTCTCTGTGTTGGCAATGGGCATTTCTTACTTATACAGAATGAATTAAAAATGGATGTTAGAGGTTATGAAAATCTAAAAATATATGTAATACATACATAATTGAGTTTATATGAAACATAAATAACCATATAGAACATGTACTATGAAATACTATATTTAACATAATTTCCATTATGAAGTAAGACACAAAGATAAAATATTGATCATTTGAAAAACTTTGCAGATATACAAAATGCTTCTTGTAGTAAATGAAATAGTATAACATGACCTTATCTTCAGTTACTTGAAAGGATATATAAGAATATTATTTTAAGCATTTGTAAATTGTACTTGGTAAACAATGATAGGGAAATCTGATCAGTTATCACTAATCTTTTTCTCAGTCCTATGCATTTAACTGCATAACTTGCCTAGCATGCTGAAGAGGTTCTATCCTCAGCCAGGAAAGGAAAATAGCAAAGGTAGTTACATTGGTACACGTTAGCAGGAAATACGACGCTCATTGTATGGAATTACTTGTACCCAACACACCCTAATTCATTTTACATCACCTTTCACTCCTTTTTCATTCTCTCTCTCCATCTCAGTTCCCTTTACATTTGCAAAAGAGCTATCTGTTTTATGTATCTACCATTTACTTTTTTCCTTAGTTTGCCTAAGCTTTTGAGTTTCTCACGTAAGAAAGACCATGTGGTATTTAAGATTGTGTGCCTGTATTATTTTTCTTAACATTATTGTCTCAAGGTACATCTGTTTTCCTGAAGATGACCCAAGTTTGTCTCTCTCCATTGAGTGTAAACACCACATTTTCTTTATTCTTTCATTGTTGATAGACTTACAGGTCATTTCCAAGAATTAGCTATTATGAGTTGTGCTGCCAAAAACAGGAGCATGCCATGTCATCGTAATGTGATGCATTTAACTATTTCAGGGAGATACCTAGGAGACAAATACCCAGGTTGAGTGAAATTTCCACTTTTTGATTTTGAGAAACCTCCATACCAATCACTTTCTGTAGTGCTTATGCTAGTTTACATGTTTACCAAAACAGTAGAAAGGTTTATAATTCTCTGCAGCCTCTCTAGCAATTGTTGTTACTGGATTTCTTTGATGATGGATGTACTTTGAAGAATAAGACGGTATCTAGTGTTGTTTCAGTTTGCATTTAGTCAATGGCCAGTAATGATGAATATTGTTTAACAGGTTAGTTGGCCACTTATCCTTCTTTACATTATTCATCAACATTCATCAATGAATCAACATTCATTATAAAAGTTATGCAGTTAAATGCATAGCATACTGAAGAAAAGATTAGTGATAATTGATCAGAAAGAAAATTTAGTATTTGTTCAGATTCAGGGTGTATACTAGTTTCTTTCTGAGGTTAAAGCAAATAGTTTGGGATAAATCATTGCTTAACTGTTACTGAAAAAAATGAATTTATGCCACCAAGAAGATACTTCAAGTCTTAAAATGGATAAAAACATAAAATCCTCATTATCATGCAGTACAGAGAGCCTGCCTCAGTGCAAACACGTGATGCTCTGGGAACATTAGAATGAGAACAAGCAGACGAGCTAAAAGGCAGTGGTGAGTGTTGAGAGAACAGATCCCACAGTGCAAACTGCCATACCAAGGTTTGAAAAGCAAACATGTGCAGGTGAGGTACAGGCCCTGAGTCTGGACTTACCTGGGAAGGAAGGGCCCAATGCCCTAGAAACTGACTGTACATTAAAGTAGCAATAAATTACACAAATCAACAAATTGCTGGAGACTGCATGCGGTGTTATGTGTGATGTTAATGGCTCTCTGGGTGGCCACATCATCGAGGGAGCATCACATCTTTGCAGATATTGCATTCAGGATTCTCAGGTTCATTCAGGGACAGCAGACCCAGTCCAGAGAAAAGTCCACCCATGGCACTGACTGCGCAGGAGAAGAGGAACCATCCACCCAATACTTACTCTCAGGAGGAGGCCATTCCCAAAGGGCTTTGGTGATATATTCTGACTAGGAGAGGGGGCCTCTGCCCAGTGCCAGCCTCCCCATCTCATCAAAGGGTGAGGGTGGAGAGTCCTCAGCTTTTCTAGTGAGAGTAGCATGGGAATATGGAAGACGCCTGCTGGAGCTGGAGAAAATTTCAGGAGTCAGAGGAGAGAAGTTCAAGCCCCGGGGGAGAGGCAGAAATCCTCACCGAGACACCGGTCTAATGCGCACTCCAAAGACTAGGGTTTAATTAGAGGGCAGAGAATGCTTCTCCACCTCTGTGCCAGGGGACTGAGACTCCAGTGGAGGCAATGATCCACCCGGTACCATCCTGCGGATGGACTGCGGAGTGAGGATAGCTCATGCCTGTGAACACTATGTGACGTAACAGGAGCTAAAATGAGTAACATCAACGAGAGTGAAGGATGGGGCAGAGGAACTGGAGGAGGAGTGTGGGGAGGAGGAAGAAAGGAGAAGGGATTAAAAAAGGAGGAAACAAGCAGTGCAAGTAAACTTCATGCATTGAAAACATGTCTTAATAAAAATAAATAAGTAAATAAGTAAAGCTTTATTAATGACAAAACTAGAAAAAGGAAGAATAGCTTATTTGGAGGGGAAAGCAAGAAGAAAACTGCAGGCAGGACTAGAGATTCTAATGTAATATTTTAATAAATAAAAGAAAGTTGAGTTTATTCTAAATAGTGAGGTAGATATATCACATACTACTATGAAAAAAATGGGGTTCCTCTGTAATCCTACAATAGGAAAAGAAAGGTGTGTGCTGTGCAAGGGAAACAGTGCCGCAGGAGAAGAGGAGTTGGGAATCACCTGCAGTCACAGGCCCCTGTAGGAAGTACTCATGAGGGTATTAGTGTGGGCTGCCATAGACCCGCTGATCTCTGCATCGCAGAGAGCTGGCTGTCTACTCCTTGTTCCTGTTACCTTTCCTGTAATGATTAGGAAATTATTTGTCAGTGATTTGTCTCAAACCACTTGCTGTTAACTTAGGGTACCTGTTTGACTTTTTCTATGTTTCCACATGCACTAAATACTCTTTCGGAACCATGCTATCTATATTGTTGGCAGGCAGCTGCATAAAGAGGAATGGCTGGCCATGGCCGTGAAGCTGTCTTGCTGTGATGTGATTCTGGTCATTGGAGTTTCTGCTCCACCTAGGCATCTGCGACCTCATCTCCAGTAAGAGTGGAGCTGTGGGCTACGCAGCAAGGGGGCATTAACACCACAGGTTACCTTAAGGTTGCTAAGCAACTGATCTTAAAATAAGAGTAACTGGGAATAGCCTGGTGGACCTCATACAATGCAAGGGCCTTCAGTGGGGAAAATGGAGGTGAAGAGTCCTGGTCAGAGAGACAGCATGGTGGAAAGACTTGAATGACCACTGCTTGCTTTAAAAATGGACCCGATCAAGGAACCAGGAGATGGATTCTACAAGCTGAATAATGTAAGAAACCTGCTTTGGCGCCTCCCAAAAGGTATGGTGTCCTGCAGACACTTTGATTTTACCCTAGTGAGACCAGTTCATATTTCTTCCTTTCAGATAATGTAGAATAATGTTTAAGCCATGAAGTTAATGAAAGGTTAGCAGTATAACAGAAACCAGAAATTAATGCGGTGCTTTGTATCACTTTAAATCCAAAATAATGTTAAATGGTATCCTTTCTCTGTTCTTCCTCTTCTCTTTTTTGATGATCTTGGGAGTCATCTGTTCAGTAAATTGCAGCTGAAGGCATTCTTGTGAATATTTGATTGTATATGAATGGAAAACACACACTTACTTTGTTAATCTACTGAGTTTACTTTATTACATTAAGTAATAAAACCTCCAATACAGTCATGATTTCATAATTTCATTTGGGAAAACGATGTTGTAAAAGGAACAAATTCAAAATAGGAAGTATCCTATCAAATATTTTAATGAGTTAAAATAATACCTTTAGATGTAATAGTCTTTAAATTGCTAAACTTGGAGCCCAAATGATTTTAAGTGAGCACAGGATCTTTCAACTGCAGTCACATGAGAGAGAAAGATAAAGTTCACAAGTAAAGTAAAATCTAGTAAGAAATAAAAGTGATTACTTATAAAAATGTCATTCATATCCCTTGAGTATTAGTCACCTTAAAAATTAGATAATTTATGGAGAAAGTGTTGATTACATATAAGCCCTCAGTGATTCATATTTTAACTTTAGTGTTAAATGTTCAAGTTTAAGGTTAAAGTTTTTAAGTGATAGATTTCTTCATTTTCTTTGATTTACACATTGGTACTTTAAGCAATACAGTGCTTAGAGTATTAGATAATCTAATTCTAATTGTATTTTCCTAAACAATGTATAACTCAAATTAAAGTTATTTTAAGCTAATGAGTATCGTTAGTGGTATGGGGAAGATTCTTCTAATTATTTTGTTATGTGATATGAATATTTACATATCTCATTCCTTCTTGTTAAATACCTCCCTTTCTACTGTGCTCACATATCCAAGGTAGAAAAGAATAATTTCAGTCAACTTTTGAACAAGTTGAAGAAAAATCTTCACTAACTCTTTGACATTGAAAGAACCTAAACCAACATGAAAACTTTGGCTATCACTGTTTCATTGGAAGCTCTCTTAAATACAATCAAGATTCACACTAGTGAATTCCTAATCCTTAGAAAAGTGATGTCACAGACCAGCCTGGTACAGTAAACTGGAGAATCCCTATCTCTCCACAGTACCAACAGATGGCAGACTACACAAAGAGAGGTGTACAGCAGCCTTTGACTTTTGGGGTAAAGTAGAAGAGAGAGAGGAAGAACTGAGGTTGGGAGAGGATCACAGAGCCGAACGCCACGCTCTGGTGTACCCACGGCAGGAACAGCAGGTTCATCTCAGCAATCGTATCATCTGTAGATGTGGGAGGCAATGTCCGCAAAACGGTACTGCCGCAGGGTCTCTTTAGTGCTATGTACACAGAGCACAAAGCTGGCCGGAAAAACTACCCAGAACTATCCAGATCAGAGGCCAGTGTGATGGGGTTAAGCTGAAGGGCCAGGTGTTATAACAGAAAATGCTAAAGATGTTAAAATTCATTGGGAAGATTTTACGAATAGATGAAATAGGCCAGAGTTCCTTCATCTCTAATCGTTTAATTGTAGAGTAAATTATGTTGTTCTGTTTTCAGCATTTAATTTTAAATTACCTCTTGGCTGCTTTGTCCTTGATTACAGAACTTAATTAGCTGTGCCTGTTGAAGAGAATTATGCTTTCCACAGGGCACCTGATCACGTGGGGAATTTAAGGTGGTCGGAATCACGGAGCGCCTCAGTGTTCCTGCAAGGTGGGAGAAAAGTTATGAAACAGATGGGTAAGAAAAGAAGATGCAAGAGGGAACCAAGAATATAATTATGAGTCTATGTTCTCTCCAGGCAGATTTCAAATGAATGGCTGTAGGAATTAAGACACAAAATGACGAATTATTATTTACTTTTTTATATTAGTTCATCCGAGAGAGGAAATGGCAAAATGAACATTCCTTAAGCACCAAAAAACAAAACAAAAAAAAAAACAAAAACAAAAAAAAACCCCAAAAAACAAATTCTAAAATTTTGAAATATTTTCTGGTCCACTGGTGTTTATAGGAACATAATTTTATCTGCCTTCGTGCAAAGATGTTCTTTATGTTTACCATACTCAGTAATGTTAGCTTCTGATCTTACTACGTGAAAATTACATAAAACACACAAATTTGCAGTAGAAATCGACAGCTAAGCAGAAATGGCAGTCTGACAATATTCTATAAAGTAGATAAGTTCACAGAGCTAATTATGTTTAAGGAAAAATATTTATTTTTTCCGCCACAAGGTTTTGGGCATTTTGTTTTAGACCCTAGTTGAATGTAAATATTCAAAATAAACTTCCAAGAAAGCATCAGAAATTTAAAGCAGTTAAGAAATTTTGTGCTGTTGAAATGTTTGGGTGAAATTACAGAAATGCAAGAAACTTTCCGATTTTGAGCACATTGTGAGGCTCGGGATGATACATTAGCAGAGTGATTTCCCAAAACTAGTGTTCAGTTTTGTTCCTTATGTAAGAGGCAACAGCTTTCCCCGCTGAAATAAACAACCTTTTGTTCTGTTTGGCAAAGACCGAAGAGGTTCAATCACGGCTGCGATCGCAGGAGGGCTGGGGTCATCCCCAGGGCAGAGCACGGAACTCTGCTCTGTTCTGGGTTCTGCTGGGCTGGACTCAGTCCCACGTTCAATCTCATGTTTTATAGCACAGATGGAAATAATAACCGCGCTCCAGCAGTGTGTCTCCCCGGCTATAGGATCGGGGCAAGAGGAACAGAACCCAACCATGCAATTTCATTCTGTGCTTCCACTGGGATGCGACCAACGTTCACATGGCTTCAGTACCACTGGCCACGCACGCTGCGTGACCAAACCGACGTTTCAGGAGATGGGAACAATTAATTGTTCTGTAGCATTTGTGGACAACTGATAGGACAGTAGTCATGGGCCAATTGTTTGCTAAAAACACAATGATGCTGCATTTTCTCACAGACCAAAAAAAAGAAAAAAAAATGTCTCCAGTAATCATTATGCAATTAAACAGTATAGTGAATGTTTAAATTTTAAAAATACAGTTATAATAACAGACACATGGCCACCATGCTCCGTGAAGGAACTCCCCCTTGCTCCAAACACATTTATCCCACGCTCGTGCCACTTTGGGAAGCAGTTCTCTTTCCCGAGTGTCTTAACTTGTGCTGCTGTGACTGCCTCTATGTCGTGAATCAACTCAAAGTATTTAATTTCAAGATTGTTTATCCTTTGGGGAGGGGCCAGAGGTCGCCATGGCAGTGATTGAGGACATGCTATGATATTTGCATTTGGCTAAATTGGCCATTTTTGAAGCGATGCGTGACGCCGAGTATTGTCACGTTGGAGAATGACGTTGTTCAGTCACTTCTCCAGCTATTTGCTATGCTCATCGTTTCTTAAAATCTCAGGGTGCACCACACAGTTCCTGAGAGCAAACCCTACTCATATGTTCCCCCGCTGTCAGAAAACACAGAAAACACAGTCTGTGTCTCCTTTGTATTACATCTTTTTCAACTTTTTTTATTTTAAAAGCAAAACTAAAAAAGAATAGAAACAATACAAAATTTCAAAATATAGTAGGAAATTAACACTAGTTAATATATTACGTATCATTATATTAGAAGTAGTTGCTCAGGTTACAAGATTTAGGCATAAAAAAAATCATCAAACAATGAAAGCACAAATTGTTCTTTTTGATGAACTAACAGAGATTAGTAGTAATCTATCTTGTATGTATATATATAGACATACATACAAATATATACATATATATACAATATCTTGCATATATACACAAACTTCCATGTATATATATTTACACCTGTATGTATATCATCTTTTCTCTTCTGCCTTTTCTCCTTTTCCCTTATATTACATCTTCCCTGATGTGCTTTTTTCACATGAAGACACCTGGGCAGTTTCCACCGAGCATTCTGAACTTTGGTTACACTACCAGAACTCTAGATGCAAGCCTCACCTACCACGATGACATTTCTGAACAACACGACGTCTGGCTCGGCACAGTGGAGAGGCTGCAGTGAGATGCTTTGTCCATAACAGCTCATCTCCAGAACACTCTGGAGCTCCCCTTCTCTCTGGATAGGGCCTCACTCTGTGAAAGTGAACATCCTCACAGTTATGCGCTGAGTCCCTGGGCCATGTCTCACATGATGAACCCTGCCTTCCACTGGCAGGCGTGTGGCAGCAGCACTCATGATATTTACTTATTGGACACATCTCATGTATCAAGAGGAAAAAAGATGTCGAGACCACAGAGCAATTCACATCTTGATACACATTTTCTCACCTTATCACTTGGCCGCCTGTCTCTCTTCATAAGAAACAGAGAGTGGTAAAGGGAAGCCCGTAATCTCTGTGGTTCCCTCTTGTGCAGCCACCTCCTAGGAAAGTGTGTGAGGTGTAACACACAGTGACAGTTAAGCCTGAGTGAAGGAAGAGAAGCACAGAGCACGTCTGGATAGAGATGTGACTGCATTTGGAAATGTGACTTACTGGCAAAACAAGGAAGGCAGACTCTAAAGCAAGATGACAAACTGTGTCTAGAGAGGCTGAACTTTTAATTTTATAAAGACTCCTAAAGGAGAGTGTAGGTTAAAACAATAAGAGAAGCTCTTCTGGTGTTAATAGAGAATAGAGAAAAGTTTCTGCTTTGTGTTTCTACAAGATGAAAAATGATTCATTCTTAATCACGTAACTACAGAAGCATAAAGATTTTATGGTAAGATGAATTTTATCTTTCCAATAAACTATTTTTTTCATCTGAAACTGTTGAATTAACATTAGGTAGGAAAGCACATACAGTATAACAATATTTAGCTAATTTCCCAAAGTATCCAAGCATCCCTGTATTCATCCCTTGACATCAAGAAGTAGAACATTTCTAGAACTGTAGACACACATTCTGCCTCCATGTCACTAATTGTTGTCATAACCACTATCTTAACTTCTTAACCACTAGGTTAGTTTAGCTTATTTTTGGACTTTTCATAGATACAAACTAAATTAACATAGCATGTTCCTCTCACTCAAAATTATGTTAGAAAAATACACTGCACTGTGGATAGCACTCAATTCACTGTTGTACTGTGTAGCATTCTAGTCCATGAGTCTGCATGGTATTACAGATATTTTGGGTGCTAATATGAACATTTCAGTGTATGTCATTTACTGTGCTCTTACATTTTGAGGGTTACACATCTCAGAGTAAAATTATTGAGTCATACAAAGTATATATTTGTATATTCAGAGTTAATGGTGTGGTAGACTATATGATTATGTTTTTATAAAATTTATTTACTTTTTGTAGTGCTGAGGACCCAATCCAGGGTCTCATGTCTGCTAGGGAGGTGCTGAGCCATACCGGATCCCTAATATGGACATAGCTAATGGAAAACTTCCAGAAGTTTTCCAAGGGCTCCTTGCAAATTAAATTCCAACTTTCAATTATGAGATGTAGTGTTATGTCCTAAAATTTGAACTATGAAAAAAATCAATGTTTTAATTGTGTAACAGTAGCATATAGCTCTTCCTACGTAGCCAGCCACATAAACATTTGCTGGTTTTAGCCACAGCCCGTCACCTGTCTGGAGCTGTGAGCACCATCAGTTCAGGCCGAGTGAATCTTGAGGCCTCAGCTGGGCTCCCACACGCTGCTGCGCACAGCTGCAGGCTTGGGCTGCTTGGCCTGCAGTGCCCACAGCTGGGACAGTGGATCTCACTTCCATATGGTCCTGCAATGTCCAAGACAGTGCGCTGGGTGTTATACATGGCGATTTTATAGCATTTGGAGGTGGTGAAAGCGGAAGTACTCTTTTGAGGCCAAGGCTGGACAATTACACCACCCTTTCTGATGCATTTATTGGCCAGTCAACTAATGAAACCAGCTTAGATTCAAGTCTGGGGAAATGGGATTTTTGTTTTGTTTTATTAATGGAGAACTTTAAAATTTCTTTGTAAAGAAGCATGAACACATAGAAGAAAGTTATTTATTTTTAAATCTTTAACTGTCTTTAAAATATACCTATTGCATTATTGTAGATTTCTGTTTCCATGGTATTTAAATATACAGTGTAGCTTTATGAAAATATTGTCAGTAACTTTTCATGCTGTTTTGGTTGTACTAACCTTTCATTTCTCGTGTGTGTATGTTGCATTACTCCTTTGCAGGGATGAATAATCTTAAAACTGTTATCATATATAATATATAAAAACATTTGTGATAAACAAAATGTATTTATTTTATGGTTTCTTGATGACAGAGAGTGCCCGATTGCTTCTTGAAGAAAGAAAATGTGCTTTTGCCCCTGTAATGTATCCGGGTTAGATTCACGTTCAGTGTGAAATCATCTTGATCCAAAGAGCATGGACAAACTGACCTTATTTCCTCCTTGCTCTTCTTATTCTGCTGTAAGCTCTGAGGTTACCACACAGATCCCAGTAGATTAGCAAGGCCCTGAAATCTTCTCCCAGTTCTGAGATCCAACACATATTCTTGCAATTCTATATTTTCAAAGCTTCCTTTTGTTTTCCCAAACTCCATAATTATTCCCACCTTAGCAGTTCTCTAACACCTTGGAAGTGTCCATGTGCCTGTATGCACCTGTACCTACTTGTACATCTCTAGTTGTTCTGGGAGATTGTGGTTCAAATATTACTTGAACTGTTGCTTAATATTCAAAATAACATTTGCACTAAGTATTAACAGCTATTCCAGAGTTTGATGTACATTCATAGGTCCATTAACATTTAGTTCCATAGCTGATAATAACTGGGACCGGGATTTGAATTCTAGTATATGATGTTATAAACCATATATACAAAGAATTCTGGATTGTATTTAAATATTTGGCATTATATTTCAGTCTTCTAATTTACTGCATTTGTCATATAAACAATGAAATCTATTCAACCCAAACTCCTTGAAAATATATAAATATAAGTGTTTATTTTTTGTATCAGAGACTCAGATACTGGGACAGAATAAATATTTCTATAATGAATTTACTTCCTCATAACTTTGTTTGAACTTGTTTTGTAAAGTAATACAAAATTTTTTCCTTGGTGCGTTACACTCCTACTGCATATGTTTGTGTCTGTTATCTGTTTCACAAAGCATTTCCTGGTAAAAGTCTGTTTTTAAATAAAATTAAGGTTCCTGATATCATTTACTTTCTAGCAAAATATGTACACTTATGTTGTATATTATGAATATTAAACCTTGTTTCAAGGTTTTTTTTAATATTCTGAGTTGTTTACATTGATGTAATATGGTTATTTTGTGAAGAGCTAAGTACATTTATTATCAATTTGATTTTTGTTTCATTCATCTTATTATGACATAATGGAAAACTTCATAAATAGCTGGTATAGTATAAAAATATTCTAGCTGAGGGTGATGTCACATGCTTGTGATCCCAACACTTGGAGGGCAAGGTCCAAAGTTTGTCTCAAGTTCATGACCAGCCTAGGCTACATGGTGAATTGGAGGCTAGCTTGCACTACATAGCAATAACCTGTTTCAAAAAAATTATATATATTTAACAATATTTTTCAGAACTTCGGATGATTCTCAGGTTAGTTACTATGGAAGGATTATCAACTTCTAAATATTCAATAATTTTCGCACAGACTATGTCGAGCTGCATTTACTTTGTCAGAGCACGCTATGGGTTGGGAATCACAGAAACACAGTTATTGAAAGTAAGGATTTGGGTAACAGATGTCCAAACACGATGCCCGGAGAGAAGGGTATTATGACATCATTGAAATGAAAACTTGTTGTCTACAAATTTTATTTTTCTTACAATGCTTAATTTGGTGGCACATTTTATTTGACAATATGTTACTGCTGTCCACTAATATATCAGGATGTGGTTACTTTTTCTGAAAAGGTGACCACCACTCAGTAGAATAAACTAGTGCCTCCATATTTCACAGAGAAAAGAAAGGAAACATTTTAAAATTTCCATCACAAAGAAACTGAGATTGTGAGGTCCTTGGGTCATCATTTGTTTATTAGCATGGTCTAGCAAATCATAGTTAGTACTTTTTCATGTTTACTAATATGAATTATAAACATTAATATGCACTGAATTTAAATCATTAATCATTATCAACAACATTTATGAATTACACTCTGTGTGTGATTCTGTGTTAGATACTTACCATATGTTCACATTAAATTTCACTCACAAAGTCTATATATTGTTTTCTTCACTCCATCTTCCAGGAATACTGGTACAGATCACAGAGAGAGAAATTAAGATTTTGTCCTAAGTTTCAGAAACTGAATATGCTTCCTTTTCATCTCTCCTAATTTATTGATTTTGTTTTCTAGTTTCTTAAGAGATGTAAGTGAAGGACTCCAACTGATGCCAATGCAGTGCAGACCACTCCACACTCTCCCCTGTACAGCGGCACCCTGACTGCTGTCACCACTGCCAGCCTCTCCTCCCTGAACATGCCCAGGCCTCATGCCTGGGCACCCTCTAACCTCTGCCAAGCCTTGTTCTTAGCAGGCAGCCACAACCCCCTCTCTGTCTCAACCCCCATGACCCTACAGAAGACCCCAAAGCCTGTAGGAGAGTACTAGGTCTCCTCTCAAACCCACGGTGGTCCCTGCCAGGTTTGTTCTAAAATACGCCTGTCCTGTCAAGCTCTGTTGAACTGCTAGATTTGTTTTCTTCTTCTTCTTCCTAACAATAGGAAATGATGTGACTAATTACATCTTGCTTTCAGGAAATACTGAAAGACTACCATACAATTAATGATATCAGAACAAAGACTATCCCAGAAATGGAAGAAATCCATCTATTTCTTTAGTTCTAAGATAAAATGTACCGGTTATATTCTCACTTAAAACACACAGTTGCATATATTTTTAGGATCTAACTTATTTTTAACTGTGATTTATAAGCTTGATATAAATTTTTCATATGCCTAAATGAGCCACAGTAAGGAGACAAGACCCCTTACTTGTGGCTAATACGGTAACTAAAATCAGCACTTGGTTCTTAATGTTAATCCTACTTTCTCAGTATTTTATTCACAGAAATTAATGAGTTTTAAAATTTTTCTGCATCATTTTTGAGTAAAAGCTACATCAATACTATAGGTAAATTATAAATCTTTCCAGGCTGAAATCTGCAGAACACAACACAAGGCCATCAGGGATGCTCCCATTAGGAGAATTCTTCCCTAGTGCTAATTTGCTACTCGCACCAGGGTGCCCTGGTTGTTTCCTGGCCCTTTCTCTAAATATCTCTCAAGCACTCTGAACCCTCTGAGAATCGTAATATATGTGGACCTGGAGAACCAGTTCTGCTCAGAGGGCTGTGGAATCAGGCATAATAACAATGTGCCTAAACATAGATCAATTAGACTCTGCGAGCCTGAGTGAGCACACCATGCATTTAAAAGTCAAGTTATAATCATCACTTTTCATCAACACATGCAAAGCACACCTGTGGTTTGTTAGTAATTTCCTTAGTCAAGAAAATTGAGCAAAGAAAAAAATGTTATTTTTTAAATACATCATTCACCTTGCTGTAATCAGTGAAATATATTTTTGAAATACTAAGATATATAACTTATTTTTAGGATCTAACTTATTTAAAGATTAATTTTTCATTTTAAATATATTTTGAGTTATAATAAAACGTGCATTGAAAAATACAGTAAGAATAGTTTTGGAAATTTTGAACTTTATTGTTAGTCTCAGAAAAATGATGAAAATGATGTTATTAATGAATATGTTCCACTGAGTGTCATTGGGATATAAAATTCACAAATATCAACCTTTAAGCGTGTTAGAAATACTGATATCTTGTACATATTATGATATAACATTTTAAAAACTTTTGAATAATGTAAAGCCAGAGAAGTAGTCAGAGATTGCAGTAATATTTTAAATGCTTCTAATCATTTGATATAATACTTCATAAAATTGTATAGATATATTATGTTGATATTCAATTTCATGTATTTTTCTTTGCTCCTACATTAAAAGAACATAACACTGTTTTCTTAGGTTACAGAAAACCTTTCCAAGTTATTCAAGTCACAGAACACCTAGATTTAATTGTTTTGTGCAAAACTATATAACATGTTAGTAGATTCAAAGCAAGTAAATATATATATAATAATAATCTTATAATCTTTTCAATATTCTGTAAAACAAACACCAAATACGTAGTGAGATTGGGAAGGATAAATCAACTTTGTGGTTTTCAGAGTTTCCACAGTTCTGCTTCCAGTGAGGAAAGAGAAACAAACATCAAATGTTATTTCATATCTTAAACAATTGTGAAGCTGAAAAATTATGAAAAATGTTCTCAGTCTGTAGTAATAGCAAGTGCAGGACTAGGAACCTTTGGAGTGGGAAGGCAAATGCATATGATGAGCTATAATCACTTTTTTTCTTAAAGGAATTTTGAGATAACTTTTCAGAGAGAAAAAAAAACACTAAGAGAATCTAGAATTTAGAAGGTGAACATTACAATTTGATGAGACTAAGATTGTTGAAAATGCAGTGACAGAGTTTAAGAAAGAAGGAGACCACACACACACACACACACACACACTTCTTGACAATCTGCATCAGAAATCCTGGGAATTTTTGTTGAGTGCTAGGGTATACGTGAGGTGAATGAAGCCCCAAAAGACCCAAGGGAGAGGGACATAAAGATTCAAGTAGAAAATTACTGAATGCACTTACAATCATAGGGGTATGTGAGCTCTGAGCAGACAAGGAGAAGCAACCACAGGAATCATTCTCCAGAGTTCAGTGGAGAATGGCTGTCCTCATTGAGAGGGGAGGTGACACTCGGTGAATGACAGTGAATGTTCCACCAACACAGCACAGCAGTGTCTAAATACCAGCTTCGCAGTGTACAACCAAACCGAATTTAACTTCAGGACAGAACAAACACATGCCTACTTCAAAGGAAAATAATAAAGTTAAGGCACTCCAGAAAGTAACAGTACAATTACCAGCCATGTTAAGAAACTAAAAGCAGTCCAGTTACTAACAGAAAAAGTAGTGCACACAGATCTAAAATCTGGGGGAGGGTGTAACCAGGGAAGAGACAGTCAGATGAGCTGCTGCAGCAGTGCAATCTTAGCTCTGAGATACAGATGGGTGAAACTAGCATCACAGTTCCGTGTAATAAAAAAGACAGATTGCTTGTTAATAATTTTCTATCTAATGGACAGATAATAGCTATATGCTATAATCTAGAAATTCAATGCATGTATACAATGTGTAACAATCAAATCATCTTTAGTGGTGTTTCCTTCAGTTTAACAATTTATAATTTATTTTCTGTGTTTTGGCAACCTATCAACACATCTCATTGTTACTTATGGCATAAATGAGCTGTTTAAAACTTTAGTCACTGTAATATACACATTAGAACTTTTCCTTCTCAGTGCATTTTAACATCCATTACCAAGCTCCCTCTTTCTTGCTTTTTCTCTACCTTTTCTGGCTTCTGGTAATCACTATTCTCATATGTTATTCTACAAGAACAACATTGGTGCATCCACATATGCATTAACATATGAAATATTTGTCTTTATGCACCTTACTGATCCCACTTTAAAAATACTTCGGTGATATCCACTTTGTTGCCATAGTACTCACTGAATTATGTATGCATGGCATTGATTCTTTATCCATTGTCCATTACAGACAACATGGTGGAATCCATATCATAGCTATTTTGAATGGGGCTGCAGTAAAGATGGACATATAGGAATAACGTTATTGTATCATTTTTATTTTTTGTGAGTGTGTACCAAAAGCGGGATTGTGTTAGGGTGGATTCAAAAACCAATTTGGCCTGGGATCTTCTCCAGAGATAGATGGACCACACTTTTAGGTAAATCTGGGTGGATCATGAAGGTATAGACATGGTATCTATGTCTGGTCCTTCATCCTTTCACTCTGGCAAGAGTCTCATGTGCTGTTATGTTCCTTTGACATAAAATTTCTGTCTTAAAAACTTTCAATAATGCACTGAATCTCAAGAAAAGCTGAGCTAAGTAAAACCTTTCTTCCATTAAGTTGGAATGCTGAGAATTATGTCTCAGTGAGAGAAAAGCTGAAGAGGTACCAGAGGTACCAGAGAAGCAGTGTAATACTGAGGCTGTATCTAAGAGTATGGTTTAGAAGACTTTGGAGCTGGTTTGCTAGAGGAGCTAGGAAAGGTTTGGAATGGTAGCTAGAGGAGCTATAGAATGAAGTAAGCTGTCTGATATGTGATTGTGGTTGGTACTCAGAAGACTAAAATGCTAACAGGAATATGGGGAATGAACTTATGGCTCAGGAGTTTTCAACTGAGAATCAGCACTCCATTGGCACTGGGCCAGAAGTTATGTGTGTTACACTCTTACAGAAGATTTGTCCAAATTTCATTTTTGTATTGAGATTTTGCAGAACATTGATTAAAGGTAGTGGACTGATTAGTGTAATGGAGTACATTTCAAGACAATACAACACTCAAGCTTTTGGCAAAAGCACTTCTTGCTAATTTCACCATGTTTATAGTAAAAATTCAAGGCAAATGTGAAATAGAATGTTTCAAAAACATTGAGATTTCATCTCAGAAGGAAGCATGTGGAAAGTTGAGCCCATAGGATGTATGTTTGCTAAAGATTTTAGTGCCAATAAAAAGAAGCCAAGTACTTTGTAAAGAGACAAGAAGAAACATGAGAGAAATCTATCTTCTTACTTCCTATTACTTATGTATCATTTTACTCTTTATTTATACTTAAGGTTTCTCATCTCAAGTGGGAAAGTAATCATGATATGGAGGGAGGGGAAAGAAAGGAAATAAAAACAGAGATTAATATGTGTCATGTATATATAGCATTTCCACACAAGGAATCTAGTATTATGTACTGAAAACATTTACTAATAAGAAAAAGAAGAAAGATGGCTTAAGGGCATTTCAGGAATCAACTGTTGGGAGCCAGTCCTAATGGGCATGCGCGCAAGATGGCGCCCGCACTCCGCCTATACCGCTCCCCCGCCCATCGTGTGCCCAAGATGGCGCCTACATCCTGCTTCTGGGTTCTTGCTCAGGTTGCAACCAGCACCAAATATGGCTACACACAATCTGCCCCGCGCTAATGGCCAATAGCTCGCCACCACGTAGAACCCTTCGATTGGCTATAGATAGCTTATAAGCTTAGTGTAAGGAAGTGCTCGTTGCACAACACGCAGGGAGCCATCAAGGACGGACATGTGATG
>PVJX010010454.1:0-56955 GCA_004027295.1 Dolichotis patagonum
GTGGCCACCCCGGAGCCTGTGGAATCTCAGGCAGGCCAGGCCTCCGTGCCTTGTCCTAGGCAGGTCTCCAGGAGGTTCCCTGCAAGTGAAGGGCCTACAGGTCCCAAAGAGTCAGGCCAGAATGTTTGTTTCTGAAAAGTTCCCGGTCCCAAACAGACCTGGCCAATATGCCAGTCTCCACAATATTCCCAATCCAAACAGCCCGGGCCACTCTGCGGGTCTGAGAGTTTCGGGTCCCAAAGAGACAGGCCGCGATGCTGCTTTCTGGGAGATTTCCTGGGGGTGAAGGGCGGGGCTATGGGCCCAAACAGACCCGGCCCAGATGCCGATCTCCAGGCAGTTCCCTGCGGATGAAGGGCATGCTTACCCGTCCCAAAGAGTCACGCCGAGATGCAGGTCTGCACAGACTTTCGATCCAAACAGCCCAGGCCACTCTATGGGTCTGAGAGTTTTGGGTCCCGAAGAGACAGCCTGAGATGCTGCTTTCTGGGAGACTTCCTTAATGTTATTTCTCACTGTTGGCCCTTGCATCTTCCAGAGGATCATGAGGCTTCTTAAGGATAGAATTGACGCATTCATGGCAAAGCCCATTCAGGTACATTATCATCAACTGGAGATGGCAGATCAACAAACTTATCAGGAAACGTTTCCCAGAAATGGCCCATATTGATGATTGGCCCAGATGCCTTGAGGTACTAGACTGGCAGCCAGAGACAGGCAACTTGGACATTTGTGCTACACCACCAGCCACCTAAGACAGGCACAGGACCAACTGTTGTCCTGCAGGCCCATGACGGGTAAGGCTTGGTCGGGTTCACATATGGAGTCCATGTCCTAAGACAGGCGCCGTCTTCACAAGGCCTGCCATACTCCTGATTTTATAAAATTATAAGGGAGGAGATGTAGGGAGCGGTGTGATAGCCTCACTGCTGCCGTCCCATCCTGCCCTCCTGTGGGCATTTGGTGTGTCTGCCTACATTACCCATGATCTTCTCTCCCTGGCCGGACATGACTGCGACCTATCCGGTCTCTCCACAACATCTCTGCCTGATGACAACTTCCTGCCCTCACCCTATATAAACCATGTTCACTTCCTCAATAAATGAGACTTGATTGGAACTGCTCAACTTGTCTCCATCTCTCTTTCCTCTTGCCCTGCCCGCCATCCCCGTTCCCCCTCCAGGTGAGACCCACGAACTGATCCGCGGGGCGGATCACAGGTGCAAAGTTATCGAGATTGGATCTTGCTGACAATTCATCTAAGAAAGTACACGGGGAAACCACGACTATATTGAAAAGGAAAAACTGCTGGCAACAGAATGACAGAATGGAAAAGTTTTCCTGATTGAAAATATTGAGTGTTTGTATACAACACCCAACTTGAAGCCAGAATGAAGCAAGTTTTAGTCATTCTCACCACTTCATAACCTCTGGTGGAAGGGACAATTCCTACTTTTATCCCATTTCGAGTGATAGGAATATAATCTTCATTCCCAAGTCCTGTCAGTATTGTAGGGTACGACAAAAGGGAAATCTCTTATGCTATCACAACACCATGTAGCTTTTTGAAAATCCTAGGGTGTTGTTCACAGTTCTGATTTTCAGTATATACATATGCATAAGCAGTCTTGCAAATATATGCTCATAATAACATGGTAATTCTCAGGGTTGAAATATTCATCATACATATGTGTTATAGCATACAGTGGTCACCTTTCAACATTATATGGAATCAAGGCATTACATGATCCTTTTATCAACTTAGTCTTTTGTTTTAGAAGATAAGTTTAACTGGTAAAAGATGAGATGCTGGTGCTGAACATGATTAGGTGCACATGGTATTCAAGAGCCAGCTCATTCTCAATCAAATATGTGAACCTAGATATTATTGCATGTAAATTATGCTTGACTTTTTTATGCTAAAGATAGCTGCTAAATATAACATGGGTTACAATACAATTTAATTGAATTTCTCCAAAGTCCCTTGGAAGGTAATTGAAAGAAATAGCATTTAAAAAGGAATAAAAGATTGAGCAAGAGAAAAATCTATGGAGGTGTGGAATTATTTTTCCTTTAGTTTTAACTTTATTTTTAAATGATAGTATGACAATAACTGTAGAGCAGGAGCATATTAGGGAAGGAAAGATAGAGAAAAATCATAAATCTTACTAGAATTCTTTGTGATTGTCTTATATATATGATTCATATATTCAAAGACCTTTAACCATAT
The DNA here is from genome assembly GCA_004027295.1 of Dolichotis patagonum. NCBI lineage: Eukaryota > Metazoa > Chordata > Mammalia > Rodentia > Caviidae > Dolichotis > Dolichotis patagonum. The sequence goes on from PVJX010010454.1 coordinate 2,231, forward strand.
TTCATTTATAACTCAGTTAAATGAGGTTGCAATAGAAATCTACTTGCATTGTGCTGTTTTTGATGATAGAAAAAGAAGTCTAAGTCCTCGTTGGTGCTCGGATTGGGAAAGGGCATAAAGTTTTGAATTTCTGTCTTAATGGACTCTTCTGAGCCCCTCAAAGTCTTGATATTAAAGAGAGTAGCAGCTGGGTGCAGTGGCACAAACCTGTAATCCCAGAAATTTGAAAAGCTGTGGTAGAACGATTGGAAGTTTGAGGTCAGCCTGAGCAACTTAGTGAGGCCCTAACTCAAAATAAAATGTTTTAAAAGGGTTGAAGATGTAGCTCAGAGGTAGAGCAGCTGATTAGCATGGGTTCAATTCTCAGTATTGGAGAGAGAGACACAGAGAGACTTGGAAAGAGGCAGGAGAATGAATAGGTAAAACAGCAGTAAAGAGATTTTAGATTTAGGTGCACGTCAAGTCAAACTGAAGTTGCTTTCAAGGTGATAGCAAGCAGAGAAACATTAGCAAAATATGACATCTCTAAGGGGGAAAAGTAATCAAGACCACAGTTACAACTACAGATTATCTATCTGTAGTTTCCAGAAGCAGACTCCTATACCACAAACATTGATAGAAGTGGAAACCAGCAGCCAACACAACAAAATTGTGATTTTTTTTCATTTATAAAGTCCCTAGAACAATCTTGTTATACAGATAATCACTTGTACTTCCCAAAGACAATATAACTAGTGATAATACCCATAAAAATTGTTATTCAACCTTAATGTTGTCATTGTTCAATTCCATTTTAACAGTTGTACTGTGGCTTACTAACACAGCCAGAGTAAAACATTTTCCTACATGGCATAGAGTTATATTTTATAAGTTTTTATCCACCCATAAATTCCACTTACTAGATATCTATAGTGAGTACAGAGTGGATGACTTCTTTGAACTCTTAAAACTCATGGAGTCTATTAGCTGCAAAAGACCTTCTCATAGGAAGTGTCTTCTCATAGAAAACATCTGACTGAGGATCTCAGCTTTTGGCCAAAGTACGTTAATGGATTTCCTTCATTTTAGGGAAATATTAAATAGATGAAAAAAGTCTTCAGGCATCGGACAACAGATACCACAAGACTCAGATCTTCAAGAACAGAAACACAAACAAGATGGGTCATAAGACTGAACCAGATTACTGCCTAATGACAAGGGCCAGGACACAGAGCAGGATTAGGGTGAAATAGCATAGTAGTCTCACTGTGCTGATTACACAGAAATCAGAGTTTATGGAGTTCAAGGTGAGTAAGGTGACTAGAATTTATGGAGCACAACACCAGAGAAAACAGCAGGAGAGAGGGGTGGGGGAAGAGAAGAGGGAGAGGGAGAGAAGAAGAAGAAGGGAAGGAGGGGGAAACAGAGAGGGAGGGGGAAACAGAGAGGGAGGGGGAGACAGAGCAGGAGGAGGGGGGGGAGAGAAGAGCGGGGAGGGAAACAAAACTATGGAAATAGTTTTTATATTTCTCCATACTATTAAGTACATGTATGTCAGGAAACTACCCAAGACTATGGGGAAAAAAGCCACCAGAAGTGTCTAGATCTAGAGCAATTCCCTAAAGGCCCAAGCAAATGAGTGTTTTCCCGCCACTGCTCACATAGGAAATGAATCATACCTCTTTTCTCAGTGTCTGCCATTCTATATTTCATGTATGGTCTAGTTCAAACCTTCTCTCCCCCTTAACAATTTCTTCCCCCCTAGAGTACAACTCCATTACTGGACTCACTAAATCAATTCTGATTTGCTGTATATTTAACTTTTTGTATGTGTGCATCAAAATCTCAGTGAGAGGATAATATTCCTATAGGCAGAGCCAATATTTATGTCCTTTCTGTGTATTTGCATGTAGCTAGGAGTAAAAACAATAATTGATATTCAGGACCAACTGTGTTTCTGGTACTATGCCAAACACTTCATTTTATCTTATTTAATTCTCCCCAGAAGTCTTGGGAGAGGAACTATAATTAGCCATTTATCAGGCGAGACAATTTAAGCACAAAGAAGCTGAGTTAGAGGAGTTATTAAGGTGGGTTTGAACTGCTTAGGTATGTATGATTCTATTGCTTATGCTATTAATGAACGTTTCGTCAATTGGTTAAGCACATTGCTTTGTGAGAACACTTACACATTCCTTTCCTTTACTGGAAAAATTTCCTAGGAAAACCCAAATACAAAATTCATTTTACATGTATTTCTAAAAGCGAATCAATTTCTTGACATTTTTCTCTAATTTGTAATAGGAATCTTGAAATAATCAGGAAAGCATCCCAAACTACGTGTACTTAGTCACATAAATTGTTTAGAATTGAGACTCAGGGGAACAAATTACTCAAGCCCATGTCACATTTCTGCCTCATTTCTGCCTTTAGTGTGAGTTGAGTGTCACCTTCTTAGTTTGGCTTTTTTTATTCTTAGCTTAGAGTTCAGCTAAGGAGAGAAATAGTTGTTTATTTATTTCATTTCAGTAATATATAAAGATCAAAATTAATGTAAAATTTCAGAATACTCTGAATTTTAGTGTGAAATACAGTTGTTCGGTTTCTTGCTCTCCTCAATAATCTCAGTACATTCTGTATTAAAAAGATGTAGGAAGGAAGGTTAGAATGAACCCTATCTAAGGTATTTTAGTTTTTAAATTCTGTAATCAGATAAACATACAAACTCTCTGGAGCCCTACTGAATTAAAAAATCAACCATTTAAACTTTAAAAAGTTAGACCATTCAAGAATGTTAAATGATATTGTTCTTTCTGCAGCCTATAGTGAGGAAAATTGAGAAGTTCCAATTCTAACAAAGAAATTTTAATTCAAAGAGGAGAATGCCCCAAAAAAGATCTTATACCAAATACATATATTTAAAATACAAAGAGGGAAAATTTCATTTCATTCCTATTTGTTCAACAAAAATACAAAAATGTAAAAAGGAAAATGATAATTTCAATCAATATTGAGTGGTAATTAAAATCAATTGTAATCTTCAGGCTGAGTCTTTCAAATATGACCCAGTGATCAGAAGGAATTGGAGATGATTACATTTTAACCAGAAACACATTTCTGTCCAGAATGGAGCTTCGAAGCATGAAAAAGGCACAGTGGTGGCCCCTGTTTTTGTTTCCATCTGGGGCTTTAATTTGAACTTCAATGCTTATTCTGCCAGACTTCTGACTGTGCGGAGAAACAGAAGGTCAAAGCCAGCATATTCTTGTATGCTGTTTCACGCAAAAAGATTAAATTGCACCAATTACCCTGTTTGCGTTTTGTAGAATGGTTCTATTTAAATCAATTATATGTTGAATAAAAGTATTTGTAAAACTCACGGCTCAGAGTTAATATGACTTTATCCCAGAGCACTGAAAAAGTAACTGGTTGTAAGCAGTCCTAAAGGAAATTAGCAACATCTATAATGCAGAAGAGAGTAGAGCAATTAAACCAAGGTTGATTTTCAAATTAAGAAACATGTCCCATGGTAGGTCTTCTATTTGAACTATTTTTTCTAACCCCACAAAAATACATGTCTTTTCCTGATATTCAGTTAGTGTATCTGGGATGACATTATTATCAGTGATAAGGAAAAAAGCAGAGAAAAAGTCATGCTTCCTGCCAAGAATTAGTCATGGAAATTACCTGAGGCTATTGTAGTCACTCCAACTACCTAGATGCTGACCCTGGGAATTTCCGTTTTCTGTGGTCAGATGAGAACAAGAAAGTCAAAAATGTCTTCATGAGAAAGAAAAAGAGGATGGCTTTGAGGCCCTAAACCACTTGACAACCTACTGTATTTGATGTGATACACAATCCTTTTATTTTGCTTAGCCTATATAGTTCATGATTCTTTTGAACTTAAGAATCTCTGCTTTTAATTCTTATACTAACAATTCTAAGAGTCATTCAGAATATTTACAAATAATGTAAAATTTTAAACATTTTAAGTAACATAAAATAACACAGTAAAATATAACTACTTCTATCCATAACATTCAGTAGTCTTGTTTTTACCAAAACATTTTCACTGAAATGCTCTACAGAGAAGAACTGACTTCATAGGAATAAGTCAGTGTTCTCAGATAGCATCTTCTTTTCCTATCTGCTTCATTTCATTTCATTTCATTTCATTTCATTTCATTTCATTTCACAAACATCTATGTAATGCTTCCTATGTACCACACATTTTACAAATATTAATTCGTTTAAACCCTCATGTCAATACAATGAAGTAGTTACTATTTTAAACCCTAATTTCCAAATAAAGAGACCAAAATTCAGAAAGGCTAACTAATTTCCCCAAGATCACAATCAAAGTTACGAAGCCAAGATTTTGAAGCTCTGCGGTTTGACTCAAATTTCTTAGAAACTTTAACAATGCAAAGAAAGTATGTAGCACATAGAGACCATCAACAAAAGCCGTCTAATGACAAGATCTTTGAGGAATAAATGGCAAATTTTGCACGAAGTTATATACATTTTGCAGCATGAAGATGGGTTTTCATGTTTGTCATATTGGAAAGTAAGACTGTTTTAATGTTTCCATCAAATTTCTAGCTGCCTATGTGTGATGAGAAACATATGTATTGGTCACCTGATCTGTATGGTCTTTTTTTATTAACACAAGGTAACAAGGCTGAATCTTAAAACAGTGCTAGGATAAAAAGCAGAAAAAGATTCTATATATCACAGTATCGTTTGTGTAAACATAAAATCATAAAACCATAGTGTATGTTTTATAAGTATGTATTCCAGAAGAGAAAGAAAGGATGCACGGAAAATACATTAGAAGAATTGCTTACGAAAAGAGAGGATTAGGAAAGAAGTGTAGAGTAAAAGAAAATACAGTGGAGCAGAACCTTACAAGGATCATGGAGTGAGGTTTGTGATTAACTTAACCTTCTAATCCTCAGGTCAGAAGCAAGGCAACAGCATCTAACTAACCATCTGCCCACGCATATATGGATTCTTCTGTTATGTAGTCATCCACTCGTGTGAACAAGGGTAAGTGAAATTGTTTTCTGTTACTAATTATGATGGTTAATCCTGTGTGTCAGCTTGAGTGAGGCATGAGATGTCCAAATACACAGCCAAACATTACTCTGCATCTGTCTGAAAGGGAACTTCTGGAGGAGATCAACACTTGAAAAAGTAGATTGAGTAAGGCAGATTGCTTCCTCCCTACATGTGGGCCTCTTAAATCTACTAAAGCCCTGGACAGAACAAAAGGTGAGAAAGGTGAACTGTCTGTCTACCCAGCTGTCTTCTAGTGGGTCCTTAGTCTTCTGTCTTCAGCCTTGAACTCAAACTGAAACTCTACCATCAAATGCCCTGGATCTCCATCTTACTGATTGCAGATCTTTGCACTTCTCAGCCTTCGTGACTGCATAGGCCAATTCTTTATTTTATTTATCATATATAACTCACAACTATGAAAATTTGCATAAAGGTACAACATACATTTACATTATCTGTTACATAATAAGATATTTATTGTATAGCGATTTTTATATATTACATATAATTTACATTTATGTTTAATTTATTGACTCCATTTCCCTGAAGAACCTAGACACATACACTGATATTCTTTGGACTGTTTTGTTTTATAATGACTGTTAAGGGCTGGGAGGGAGCTCTACGGTCAAGTACATGCCAAGTCCCTGGGCATATTGTTCATTATTAGCTCTGTATAGCATCAGTTCTCACACACTTTGGGCTCAGAGCACTTCACATTTCAAAAACTATTGAGGATCTTAAAGAGTTTCTGTTTATGCTAAATTAAAGAGTGTATGACCTAGGGATGCATATGTATATCCATCTGTGTCTGATGATGTTTACCATATTAAAATTAAGCCTGAGGATATTCAAATATTTATTAATTATCTTAAAAGTAACAGTGACAAATTCAGTGAGTGTTAATATAAACAGTCTCTTTTTAATGAAAAACTTTAACAAACATTTTATTCATTTTCTAATAGAGTGATGACATAGCCATTCTTTTTTTATTTTAAGAGAACAAAACAAAGCAAATCAGAACAGAACAATGCAAGTGACACAGGACTTCAAATATCAAAGCAAAAGCATGAAAGCATTATGGGACTTCAAAAGAAGACAATAAGAAATCAACAAAGGCATAGCCATTCTTTCAAGTAAAAATTTTGTTGATCTTTCAATTTCATGACTTTTCCTTTAGAAAGGCACTGTACTCTTGTATGCATAAGTGCTTAATATGTAAAGAATAATTAAAAGAGGTGTACTTAAGGGCTGAGATTTAATAAATATCCTATTTCACCAAAAGCATTATAAAATAAGATCCTTATATTTTTCAAGCCATGGCAATGAAGAATACAGTATCTAGTGCCACCTCCTTGATTGCTATGAAGACAGCAGAATATTTATCTGTTCTACCTTGTAACATCAGTGGAAATGTCAACACAGTAAATAAGGAATAACACAGAATCAAGATGAAAGATTTGATGTCACAGGATCCTCAGATTCCACAGACCACACTACTGCTGCACAATGTAATATCAATTTTAACTTGGCACCCAAAGAATTTGCATCCTAAAATTATCCTAAGAAAATCCAAATGGAATTTGTTTCAGGCACTTCCAGAGTCTCAAATAAGAATAAATCCAGTGCTTACAAAGCCATCTGTTTGTTAATTACTATCTCATTTGCCTTAGTAATATTTGGGCTGTCAATTGTAAAAAGTTAAGAATTTAAGTAAATTTTCAAACTTTCTAAACTTTTTATTCCCAGAGATTCACAGCAACCCCAGTGAGACTGCCAGTTAAATCACTGAGCAATTCGTTTGCTTTATGGCCTGTTCACGAGGTGGTGCTGAGGCTGTTTCAAACCTGGGCCGGGTCACTCACTGATCAATACTTAATCAACCCTCACACTGCAATTCACTAAATCACTTTTTGAAGTCATCTATCCAGTTCTGTTCCCAGACCACCCATACCACATTAAAACCGGCAGAAGCACAGTCAAAACCAATCTCATTCTTGACATAGAAATGGACTCTCAGGCTCCTGAAAAAGAGACTTCGTGGGTATTTTTATGTTTCTGCAACCTTGCTCCCCATCATACAGCCTTTCCTTTCAGTGGGTATGGAGTATTACCTTTTAATATCAAGCAAGTATAAAAGTACTAGAGTCTCATAGCCTATGGAATTCATCAAGGGCGCGCATATGGGCAACTTCACATGCAATCAACAAACAGGTCTTGATAGCCTCATAAGGATGCTGGACTGAGGCCAGGGCAGTTGGGGGAAAAATTAGTATCAGCATGAGGAAGAGATTTAAATTACAGTCCTTGGTCTCAACAACCCAAAAACATGTTTGAGAGGAACAGCTCAGAGAGATGTGAAGGGTTGGTGATGAATCAGTACAATAGCAATGAGAAGTCAAATGAGGGATACCTAGACAGCACCAGGCTTCCAACTCCAAACGCACCCTTGTTCTCAAGACCCCATACTCAGTTTCCCTCAGCCTATACCTCCTCCCTAGGCCCCCACAACTCATGCACCTGTGGAGCCCAACATCACCTTAGCAGAGACTTCTCCCCACTTAAATGGCGCCCCCTGTCTTTATTTCTTACCCTATTTTATTTATGTTTCATGGGTTTACCACTCCCACCCCTTAATACTAATAGTTGTTGTTTGTTTGTTTGTCTTCCTTGTTCCATTTGAATATAAATTCTAAGCAGCAGGGTCTTAATTACATTTCAGGGCCAGACATTTCCTGGTTCTTCACAGGACACAACACAGTGTACACTTGTTGAATGAATGAATGAAGGGTGATTGCTAGAGCAGCTCAGGAGGAGGAGAGGAGCTTCTGTTGGGCCTGACAGGGTGTTTCTCATGCACAAGGCCCATGAGCAGAGCCGCCTACTTGTTTTGTAGGGTTCAGATGAGTGCCGTCTTCTCCAGGAGGCACTGCCAAGGCCTGCAGAACTGGGTGAGTTGCTTGTGCTTTGGGTTCCTTAACTGTGTCCTCTGCAACGTGCCAGCTCACCCTGGTGTGTCTTGTCTGGCTTTTGTGGTTGAACATGAGCTCTGGGACAACAGGGGCTTGTATTATTCACAATGGCACATCCGGCTGTAGCACAGATCCCGCTGCAGGGTAATATGCTGACCATGAACACTTTCTGACTGTGCGATTCAATGAAGTAAGCAGACAGCTCACGGAGAAAAGTGAAACGCATGTATGGACCAGACTACAGAGATTCATGGAGCTGAGACACGGAGCTGGCGTTTTGATCAAGGAGGTGCGCTGACAACTTACAGTCCTCTCAAGGACTACACGAACATGTCATGCGCGATGAGGCAAGAAAAAATTGTCAGACCAGTTATAACCTTTTTTGCAGTGCTCTAGACACAAAATGATAAGCGCCCAGAGCAGGTTAATGGCAATGAGAGTCATCATCAGGGAAAAGCTAAAGGTCTTGGTGATGGATTTGATGTGAGCAACAGCCATTAAATGACTGAATATCTTAAGCCTGACTGATTACAAAAAGATGGCACAGTCCCACTAGCCCTAGTTCCAGATTATAAGGTTCTGAAGGGAAGAATGTTGGCAAACTATTGACAGCAATGCATCATTTCCTTATTTTAGCAATAATTATAGATAGGATCTGTCAGAAATTATAAGCCCATACCTTGATATTAAAGTTTTTAAACAAAACTTTAACTTCCTCAGGTGAAATTTCTTTCCTGATTGGTGCCTGTTACTCATGGAAAGTTAGTTTCAATGATATGTAAGTAAAGAGGTTGAAATGTTAAATTTCATTACAGTCTATAGAGGTATCACAGAATTAATGGCTCTGAAAAAAGTTCAAAGCTGATGAAGTGAACAGGATTTATATCTCATGAGAATTTTCTTTTTTTTTTTTCATACTTTGGATTGAACTCATGACCTCGTGCTTGCAAGGCAGGCACTTATGCCACTGAGCTAAATCCCCACCCCCTTCATGAGCATTTTCTAAGACAACACACAAGTGGAGAGATTCGTAAGCCAGGCTGGGATAAGTAGGGGCAGCAATGGGAGCCTAAGTACCAGATATTTGCTGTTCCCGACTGAGAGGTCAGCTCTGGGATCTCCTCTTTTACAAACAAGAAATTTGCAGTAAAGTTAAAAAGAAAGATGAAACACCCAAGGCCACAGTGCTGATCAGAGATGGAATCAGACCTAGAACTTAGGTTTCTTGATGCTTATGGAAAAAATCAGAGAACAAAACATTTTCATAACAGCACCTTTACAGGCATAGGTGAACTTCAAACACCAAGAAATAACTTGGGTCCTCTCATTTCCTCTCCAACAAAAAGAAAAACAAGGGACTCCAGAGGAAAAAAAATCATCAGGAGTGTTTTGAAAGTGTTAGAAAATACAGAAAATCTAGATTTAAATGTGAAGGAGAGGTACAACAATAAGGTCCCAATTGTTTATTTATTTATTTTTTTATCAATTTTCTCTTTTGGATTCTGAGTTTGGATTGGATGTCTAGCATTGCCATTCATATAGTATTTTTCTAGCGAAGTGCACCTGTGCAGTTTAAGATTGTGACATGAGGACTATGTTTTCCTTTTATAGTTTAGGGCTGAAGCTGAACCCAGAGTCCCTGAGCATGCTAGACAAATGCTCCACCACCGAGCTACATTTCCAGATGCTGGTTCCTGTTCTGTATTCAGTTGTATGCCTCACAGCAAAATCCACTAGATTCAGGGATTTGTATAATAACATGTTGATTTCATCTTGCTTTCTCCTCTTCTGACCTCTGCTTTGACCTTTAGTCTATCTTCTCAATGACCATAACTAATAGCATCTTCCTTAAGTGTTCTAACAAATGCCTCCTAAACCAAATTTCAACAGCTCTTATTACATTATACAGCTTTTCTGGAATTCATCTTTATAGTTCAGAGTGAAAACTGATCAAGCGTAGGTTATGTGTCCAAAGATACTTCTTGCCTTCTCTCATTTTAGCTTGTCATGGCCCCATGTATATATAATGGCATGGCTCATGACACTCTTTTGGTGTCTGTACTATCTTATTATTGACTCATTATCTTAGATTCTTAACTCTAAATTCCTAAGAACAGGAAAGATGACTGTTTAAGTTCGTCGTGTGTCCATGTCTGAGATGATATGCCACACTCTAGATTACAGTCTGTGTCTTACCAACCAAGTCCAGTGTAATTCTTGTTCTAATCGACTTAATCAATAATTCCAGAATGTTCTCAAATTGATTACTTTTGTATTATTCACACAACAGAACTACAATTCTTTAGATTCAGGAGGCTTTCAATCTAGTAAGATAATCAAAGTTGCATGTTCAAGGATGTTTGTCATGCTTTGGCTTATAAAGGAAAAGATTTGAAATGAGTCAGTGACTTTGTCAAAAATTAGTCAAATAAATTACAACTGGTAAAGAAAGCTGTTTATTGTGGTAGTTGGATAATAGTAAAAACTAGTAGGAAAAAAACCGAGGAAGAGTGCAAATGTTCATTGATTGTGGACTGCTTGAGTAAACTAAGATCATAATATCAAATGAACACTAAGTAGCTGTGACCAAAAGGATATACTGTCAAATAAAACAAGCAATATTTATAGTGTGTGTATGCTATGCCACCTCAAAGGTAAGGGACAGTATAAATACATACATGCATACACATACACACAAACATATATACACATACTTGCTTATTTTTTAATTGTCAAGATAAGCTAAAAAAATTTAGTGTCTTCCTTTACATCAGAATGGCAATTAGGTAGGAGAATAGGGATGGAAATTGGATCTTTAAAATATTCTGCAGATTTTCCTCTGGAAATACATATACATCATTGTTAAAAATCAACTATTTTTCTAGCTTTCACTATTGAAAATCTGTCTGTCCAGCAACTAAGTAGGAGTCTCAATACTATTCTCTAGTAAAAGGAACCTTGAAGAAAAGCTTGATTGCAGATCTGGGCCAAGAAAAACAAGCATGGAACATCTTGCTGCACCAGAAAGTCCAGAGAAGGACTCAAGAACTGAGATCTTGCTGATATTACCTAACAAAAACTGATCACTCTTAACATCACCAAAGAGCGACAGTTTAGCTTTACATTCCTTCTGATGTGCTATAAAAGGAAGTACATAAATCCATTTATAAAACATACTTGCAAAAAGTTAAAAAAGTCAAATTGGAATCTGACCTATTTACATAAATTCAAGGAACTAAGGAATATAATAAATGACATGATAGGAATACAAACCAGAAAAAAATCTGCAATGTGAGATACTACATAACAATGTTTTTCAATAAATAAACAAATTATAAATAAGCAAGCAGAAGAAAAATGAACATATAAGTAAAAGAACACAAAACAAAACACTGGTAACCGAACAACAAATTGTAATATGGTACCTGCTAGGATCTTGATTTAAGTGTAGTAACTTTTCAAATACAGAGAGAAAGAGAGAGAGAGGGAGGGAGGGAGGAAGAGAGAGAGAGAGAGAGAGAGAGAGAGAGAATATCATATTCCAGATACCATCATTAGTTTTTTCATGGATAATGCATTTGGGAATATATTTTTAAAGAAACAAAGAATATGCAGTTTTAAGGTTCATAATGAGGTAAAATCAGTCCTCTATATCCATGGGTTACCCATCTGTGAATTCAACTAACTTTGATTGAAACTTTTCAGGAAAAATTGTATCTGGACAGGCTTTTTTCTCCATCATTATTCCCTAGAAAATACAGTACAAATATTTATGTAGCATTCGCATTGTATTAGATATGGTGAATCATCCAGAGATGTTTAAATAATATAAGAAGATGTGCATAGTTGATATGCAGATACCATAACTTTAACATAAAGCTTGAACATCTGTGGGTCTTGGTATCCATCCACTGGGGTCCTGCAAATCATCCTTATGGCTGTATGACAGGTAAGTGAGTTGATGTTTGAGATTTATTCTAAATTAATCTGGTATGTAGAAAGGAAGGGAGACAAATGTAGAGCTGGAGATGGAACAACACTGGCTGTATGTTGGTAACTGTTGTTGCTGGTAGTGATTATATGGGACATCATAAGAATGTTAACTCTACACTTTTAATATATTCAATAGTTTCTGTAATAAACATTTTAAAAAGCTATCTCTGTGTCTTTAATTCATTTTCTTTTTGTTCTTTCTGGAAAATAATAGCATGATTTATGGAAACAAAAAGCTATGAAAATCCTTCCTCAGGATAGTTTGAAATAATAATGAATTCCATAAGTATTAAATTTTCTCTACCCTTCATCAGTTATATTAAAAGAAGATTACTTCTCACATCAACTGTCGGGAAGTATTTCTCAAATGGATCCTTGACAAGGTTTTGATTCCATGTGAATGAAATACAATATTTTGAACCTGAAAAAAATATGGATTTTTTAAAAGAAAAACATAAATTGTACTGAAATTATTTTCTCCTTAAGGTAACATCCCATTAATTTGATGCTCAGTAGAACTAAGATATATTTTCCATTTTGCCAAACATCTGTCACTGGGTAATGATTAAAATTTGATATTTTTCTGTACAACCAAAACAATAAAATAACTTTCTCTAGACTGAAATCAATCCCTTAAATCATCTTTATTTTGTTTTCTACACTGTGCTTTCCATCAGTCCTGCGCCCAAGCTGACAAGATTTCATAACTGAATGGCTCTTTCCTAGCTGGATGGACCGACATCACCATCTTGAATCAGATAGACCTCAACTATCCCAGGTGGTTATGAGAATAAAGAGCTTCAGAAGAATGGATGCACTGCAATCACTGAATTTTCAAAATAAACTCAGTACCAGTCTGCATTTTTATCTTTTTTGGAGCAGGGGTACCAGGAATCGAATTCAGAACCTTTCTCTTGCCAGGCAGACGCTAGGCTGCTGGCCTGCATTTTTAGTAAGCAGAAAAACAGACAACACTAAATAGATTAAAAATGAAATAAAGGCAATATTTCACCAGCAGCTGTTTAAAGATTTATATCCTCTCCTGAAATGAAGGTAAAAAATACTTATTTTTGTAAAAATATTTATTTTTTTCACATACAAAGACTCTCTGCGTGTTTTGCTCTTGTGTGAGAGACAGACAGACAGAGAAACAGAGAGACAGAGACAGGGACAGAGGAAGAAAGATACACAGAGACAGTATGATCATTATAAAGGTAACACCACTAAATTCACAGAGCTCTGCTGCAGCCTATGCTGAAGAATGCCAGAAAGATAATGATCCTTCTCTACTGGCAATATGAACAGTACGCGTCTGACTCCTGGGTTTAATTACTAACTTTACTGTGAAGCGTGTTCACCTTCTCTGTATTTCATTCTTACCATCCCTGAAATGGAACATTTTAGCTTCAAGACATAAGTGTGACACCTTACTCCCAGGTGTTATAGTTTAGAGATAGAAAACCCCCCTAAAGTCTCACATGTTCAGAGGCAGACATTTGGAAGGTAGTTGGATTAGGGGGGTATTATACTCATCAGTGGGTTAATCTATGGATGAATTTATAACTAAATGTGCCCCTATGGTGTGTGCCTTATCTGGAAGAAGTGTGTCACTGGGGGGTTCTTCTGGAGAGCAGATCTCCCTCGCTGGCTTCTCCCTTCTCTCTCTGCTTACTGGCAGCCAGGAGGTGAGAAGAATTCCTCTGCTACACCTTCCTCCATGTTTCTGCCTTGGAGTCAGCTACCCATGGACTGAATTCCCTTAGCTTGAGCCAAATTAAACCTCTCCTTTATTGCAGTATTTTTTTTAAAGGGAAAAAAGTAAAACTGACAATAAAACAGAGTTTCAAGACAGGCAAGTAGAACAATAACAATAATATATTGTGCATTGTTGTTACATAGCAGTTATTCAGAGTACAAGATATAGGTGTGAAATATTGTCCAACAGTATTAGCACAGACCCTTCTTTTCAATGAACTAAGAGAAAATAGCTCTATTACCATCTTAACTATCTCATGCATGTACAAGTATGTATATATATATATATATACACACACACACATATATATATATATATATATATATATATATATATATATATATATATACATATATATAATTTTTCCCCTTTTCCTTTCCTTCCTTCCTCTTTTCCCCCCATGGCAATTTCTCTGTCTCTCCTTTAAATTATGGTGACAGGTGTGTGCCCTAACCATGAGAAAGCTGACTAACATACAGGTTTTCATGAGTCTTGTATGATGGAATACTTAAAACAGTATTTGGGGTGCAGTTACCAAAGGGAAATATCCACATGATGCTGACAGTTTAACTCACTGAACCTGGGTTGAAATTCCTTTTGCCTAAGCAATATTTGGGTCCTGTGTTTGAGATTGCTCATTGTCCAGTTCATTACCTGTTGATTCTTTTATCCATCGTAATAGTAGTTTGGCTTTAGCAGTTCATTGGTCACCTCGAATAGAGTACACTTCCCAACTTTCTTCGCTGTCAGGAGTGGCCAATATTTATGTTCTAGCCAATGCAAATCAACTAGAAACTTTGTGTGGCATTTCTAGTAAATTTCTCGGTGGTGAGCCTGCCTTTCTGCCTTCTCCATCTCCACCTGTCCTTCTCGAAATGCTAGCCTGTGAGTTCAGGTACCAAGAATGACAGAGCACACATACAGGAGAGTAAAGCCTGTCCACCCTAAACTTCCTGTTCCCGACCTCACTCACTGGACAGATAAATAAACTCCTGGCTTACTCTAATCACAAGGATTGATTTTTATTTGTCTCACTGTTGTTTTGTTATGTTCATGCAGTCAACCACACCCTTTAGATCTGCTCAGAGAAAATAAATATTGATTGACAAATAAGTATTTCACTTACAAATGTTCGTAACAATCCACGTGTGGATGGGGAAGAAATATGAACCTGTGAAAGATAGGCAGTGGAAATTATAGACAAGCAAAAGAAAACTGTAAAAGCCAAGAAAATGGGCAAAGGCACACAGTTATGGGAGAGTTACAAGAACCATCATATGGCTATGAATCATCATTAATATAGCTAGGTAGACAGAACACAGAAATCTGAAAAGACCTGAAAACAAAGTATCAGGAAAAAACAAGAAGAGACACCTAGAGATATGGTTAATGGCTTGGGGACATAAGGAGAGGAAAAATTTATGCCATTGCTGAGGCTTGAGAATGAGCCAAAGTACCTTGGCAGCCAAACACTGAAAGTCTGTAATCTATAATAAGTGAGAGCCAGTCCACCAAATTGTTCCTACAGTGAATCCACTCTGAATTTAATAAGGGAAGCATTTGCATCCATACTGGGAATTGTTAATATAATAACAACTCTTTTTTGCTTTTTGTCTCACTAGCCATGGGTCAAAGCTCACACACTGATTTGTATTCTAAGAAATTATGGGTTGTCTTCTTCTGTAACAGCAAATGCAAATCCGATGTAATGAGCACTAAAAATCCCGTCAGTCTGGCTGACCTGGAATTGTCCATTGGAAGCTGATTGATGAGTCTCATGTTGTGCTCTGGTAACAGCCAGAACATGCCAGAAATACTCATCTCTGCGTTGTGTCTGACCCAACTCATCAATAACTGTTTAACAGATTTTAAATTGTGCAATGTATCTTCCACATGCAGCCTCTTGCCATTTTCTACTTATATTTCAACATTTAGCGTTCATTTAATGCAATGACATCAGGAAGATGTCAAACTGAAAGTAGCTGGGACTGGTGATTATCTACAAAGTTTAAGGCAAAACTCTCTTATTACAGATTCCATAACTTCACTCAGCAGTTTATTCTACAAGTTTTCAGAGGTTCTTCTTTATATAAAATAAAAATCTACACTACCTTAAAGTAATTCTTTCCTTGTGTTTGGTCCGATGTGGACATCAGAGATAGTGCATGGAACTTTTCATGGAAAGTCATTCTTATTTTTGAAAACAAGTCATCCTAGATTTTAAAGCTGAACAGTTTAAATTCTTTTAATGCTCTTTCATGTAATATTTGCATACTTGGAATTCTCTTTTCAGAACGTGCTTCAGGTTTTGTATACTCCTTTCAATGTTTGAGGATCCAAACTAAACTCATTAATCAGATAAGAATCTGACTAATATGAAGTATAAAGGATGGATCATTTCCTATATATGATATATAAACTTTTACATATTTTACTGTCTTTCTCATCCCCAGATGGTACATGTGCATGCACACATGCACACAGACGAATACACACATACACATACACACATGCACACAGACGAATGCATACATACTCTGTGGTCACGGAGCCAGTTTTTCTCCATTCCACTTTTAGTAGCATAACTGACTCAAAATTACATAGATGCATCCTAAGAAAACAACAGCAAACACATCCTTCTTACTCTCCATTCTGCTTTCGTACATAACTATTTGAGTAGATTGTAGCAAGACAGATATTAGTGGTAGTTAGAGTTTAGAAGTCCTCAAACAAGTATGAGAAATATTTCCAGAGAAAGACAGGGAACACATAACATGAAATAGGCGCTAATGAAAGTCAAAGTTACGGTAGAGAGCAGTGTGATAATTGATAGCTATGTGCCCCACTCAGGGCTCTCCTATGCCTTGCAACAAATGCATGAAGTAGATATTTCACTTTATTGTACAGATGAGAAAATGAGTCACACAGAAGCTAAATAACTTCTCTGAACTGCCCATGATTTTGGGGGACGGGACTGTGACCCATGACTACCTGGTTTTTGCATGTGTGCTTTTAACCATTCTATTTACTCCATCTATGAGGATGAAGTGGGTATGTCTAAATAAGGGAATATTGAAGTGAGATGTCCCATACTAAAGAAATAGAAAAACTCCCAGCACATTAGGAGACAGAAGGATCATAAGTTCAACCTCAGCCTGGAAACTTAGCAATTTAGCAAGACACTATCTCAAAACTAAAAATTTTAAAGAGGGCTGGGAGTGTAGTTCAATGCCTAGTACAAAAAAAAAAAAAGTAATGGCAGGCACAAGGTCATTAGTTGGATCCCTGGTACCACACACACACAAAAAAAGAGTGAGGCCAGACATTAATGATTCAATTAGGACCTTCAGATTTAGCAAATAAAAATATAAGACTCTCAAGTTTGAATTTCATATGGACAACAAATAATACTTTAATGCAAATATGCCTCACATTTTGCACATGTACTCATATTTAAAAATTGCTTATTATTTATCTGAAATTCAAATGTAACAGAGAGCTCTATATTAGTCTGACACCTCTGTAGTAGATGAATCCAGACAAGGCCTCTTTCAACTTCTCGGTGAGTTTGAAAATTTTTAAAATAAACATTGAAGTACTTCCTATGTGTTTACCTAATGATATTTTTAAGCTTCTGAATATTAATTACGAATTTTATTATAGAAAAATGACTTACATTTTAAAATTGTGTTTATAGCCTAGAGAGGTCAGGGAAAGGCTAGAAGGGCAGCACTGGCGAGAGGGACCCAGCCTCACAAGCATTCAGAGACCTGTGAAACCTGTTCCCAGTCTGGAAACTGCCCTTCCCAGTTCAGAGATTCCAGAACCCCTTGGGAGTACTTGTAAGAGAAATCTCACTATGGAGTTCCTTGACCTAGAGGCACCCATAAGCCTGCCAGGGGATAGCCCCTTCACCCTCCAGGCTGCATGGATGGAAATCTTTGGGACCCCAGTGGCAACAGATAAATCAAGCAGACCAAAAATGCCACGAGGTCCCTGAAATTTAAACGGCCATTGGAAACATGGCAATAAAGGCAGGAGGGCCAAGACCCACGTACTAGACCCAAGTAAGGAGCTGCCACTAAATTAATAAAGGATTTAAATATGTGTTAGGGTTAATACATTGTGTCAATTTGAGAAGCTTAGACGTTTAACTAAGAGACTCAGCAGGGAGCTAGGATCCTTGCTTTGTAAATATCCTCATCCTATGCAAGAGGAGAGTACAGAATTTTGTGAGTGCTACACCTGCCCAGCAGCGTGGCGGTGGGTGGGGGTGGCCTGTGTACAATGTAAAGGAGGATCGGAGGTTTGCTCTTGCCCTGTTTTGTTCTGCTTGCTTTTGATGACTACTTTCGGTCCTGCCTTGAAGTGTTGCCCCTCACCCATGCCACCCTACCTTGGAGCCAGCTGATTATGGGCAGAAACCTCCACAAACAGTAAGCTAAATAAACCTTTCCTTCCTTCATTTGGGTGTCAGATGTTTTGTCCCAGAAATGAGAGAAAAGTAACCAAGACAATATGATGTAGAGTCTCCTAACATGGTAAAAATTGTCCAAGATACAATCAAAAACACCTGTCATACCAAAAATCGAGAAAATCACAACTTGGATGAGCAGAGACTATCAATTGACATCAGCGTAATGGAATTACCTCATAAATATTTAAAATAGCCATAATAAAAATGCTACAACAACTGGATACAAATTATCCTGAGATAAATGGGAAAAGATTTCTGCAGCCAAGATCATATCATGTCTCTTCAGGAATGCCAGTGGATCATTTAGATTTCTTCAAAGCAAAGCCTTTGAAGTACATGAAATAACTGAAAACATGGTCAAAATAATGTGGCATAGATCTTTTTATTATCTATAATCAATGGTAAGAATAAAAGAAATGGTGTTTGCAAGGTAGAGCAGACATATCAGTGATCTGTTCTTGCATAGAATCTCTATTTCTAGAGTACTAGTGTTAAAAACAAAGAAATAACTTCAAAGTCATACTAATCTAAGCAACTCAATTCTTTTTGGCTTTAAGGCTACTTTCAAGAATTTATCAAAAAGATTAAATATCAGAAGTCTCTTTAACAAACAAACCATGCTGGGATCTCTAAGTGTTTTTTGCAATGGAATCGAAATATTGTGAAGATAAATATATGGCTCTCTAAGCTATGTTGCACAGGTTAATGCCCAGTGGAAGTGAAATAATGAGTCCAAGACAATACAGATAGACTCTCTCAGTCCCCACCTGCTAACAACACATCTGCTAAGTTGAATTAAACTCCATTTAGGCAGTACAAATATTTGATTTGTATTGATTTGTTCCAATCAAATATAATTAGAACAATATTTGTATTTTGGAAATTTTCATAGCTCAAATATGTATTCTAACTAATAATAATTCTAGAACAAATTTATTGTTACTTTTTGTGTAGCAAGCTCTGTACAATCACTCACTTGTGTTATTTAATGCATATAGCAATCCTCCTGGTATGATTATCCTCATTTTTCAGAAGGAAAGGGAAATTCAGAGAGATTAAATAATTGGTTCAAAGTTTTGTTATACTTGCTTAGTAAAAACCCAATTCCTGTTTGTATCAGCAACCCGCTTATTCCATATCTATATCCTATCTACTAAACATGGTACCATTTTAAATTCATAATACTGAATTTAATGTGGTCCCTTGATATTGCTGGATTTCAGACTACATTTCTCTAGAGCGCTGCTATTTTCACTGATCTTGAACATTCCTGATTTCTTAAATTTCCAACATTTTTCTCCCACGACCAGCTAATCTTTTTCCCTACTTTACTTAAACAAAAAACAAAACAAAATCAAAAGAGAGCCTCGGAATCTTTGCACTCTGTCTTCCTGTGATTATAGACAAACCATCTGTACTGGTGGTTCCTATCTTAGACACCCTGTCCCCAAGTGTCTTAGACTTCAGCCACTACTATTCAACAGCATCCTCCATGAATTGTCCTGTTTCTCACCTGCATTGTTTTTTCCTGCCTACTGAATCAAGTTTATTAGTATGCAAACATATTATTTCTGTTGTCTTAATCATACAAAATAAACAAACACAAAGGCAAAAGTAGCCTTTCCAGCACTTCCCATTTACTGTTCATTTGTAGCACAACTCAAGGTTTGCTTTTACTTGTACCCTTCAGTTCTCATTCTCATTGAACTCTAAACAGGCATTTGTTACCTCTCCCCACTGAAGGTACTCTTGCCAACATCAACAATGACCTCCATATTGCTAAATTCAGTGGTCAATTCTTAGTCTTGTTCATTCCTGGTGTGTTCATAGTACTTGGCATAGCATATCTCTCCTTTACTTGATACATAGTGTGATCAAAACATATAGTGAGTGTTTAAATTTTTAAAAATTATTATTTTTAAATTTATATATACATTTATATTTTTAAAAAACCAATTACAATGCCATTAATCACACTCAAAATACTCCCCCTCACTTTGAACACACATATCCTATCATTCTTGTCACTTTCTGAAGCAGTTCAGAAAGTCCTCTTTCATGAGTGCTTTAGGAGGTCTGATAAAAAATATTGTCAATAATACTTCTGTCTACCGTCTAACAGAAAAGCATGTTCATAAAACCCTAATGGTATGTCCTCATGCACTTTCTTCACTGCATCTGGTACCATGACACTTCTGACTTTCCTGCAGAGCCAAAATGCCCATGAAGGACGAATGTTTGGATCAATTCAAGATATCAAGGCAGTCACAATAGTGCAATTAAAAACATGAAAGAATACTTCCTAGACTTCAGAAAGCAGCAAGAACAATGAGATATGCGTGTTCAAAGAAAGGGGATTATTTTGAGGCAAATCAGCAGCAATGTGTCTTTTACTGTAATATTTTTCTTTTTTGTTTTCATTTTTTGTAAAAAATTTTAGATATGTAATATTTTAAAAATTTAAGCATTCACCATATTTTGAGTCACACTATGCATGCTTTTCATGCCTTCCAGGACACCTTCCCTTGCTTTTTGTTATGGTTGTGTCTAGGTGTCCCCCCAAGGCCTCACACAGTCATGGGGGATGGATTTTTCAGAGTTGGTTGAATCTAGGGTTTGTGATTGATTCTCGGACCAATGCTGGGACTAAGGGTGTGAGTAGTACATCCACCCTAGGGTGGGTAGCCTTCACATAATACAAGGATGGAAAGAGGCTTGTCTTTCTACCTTGTTGCTTTTGTTGTCTTCTGTCATCATGAATCATTTCTCCTGTGATGTCCCTCTGCCAGGCCACCCTGCCTGGGGTCAGCTAATTATGGACTGAAATCTCCACAAACTGTGAGCTAAATAAACCTTTCCTGTTTAAGTTTTGGTGTTGGGAATTTTGTCTCAGCAGTGAGAGAAAAGTAACCAAGACACTTTTCTTCCTATTTTCTTGCCTTTTTTTCCTTATCTTCTTTAGCTGGTTCTTCCCAGCAGGCATTCTGTCTGTTGACATGACAGACTCTATTGCACAGGTTTGAGTACTATTCTTTTTCTTTCCTCATTCCCTATGTAATCTTGTCTGATCTACTGGTTCTAGATATCTTCTTTCAGCTGACCACTCCCAATTTCCTGTCTCTAGAACCTTTTCTCAAATTCCACTCATGTATTCAACTGCTATTCTCCTCACTTCTTTCATAGTTTAGACTTAGTATATCGAAAATGGCTTATCTGATTGTTCATATTCACTATAGTTCATATAGTTCATATTCACTATAGTTTAAAAATAGAATGCACACTTTTATTGAGTAATTTGAGTTTAATAAAGAGTCTATTACAGGATACAGAGAAATCACAAAGGATAGTACTCCAGTACTAAAAAGGTGGCTATTTTCCCGTGGTCCCTGGAGGGTAAAGAAATGAAAGAGAGAAGGGGTTATTAGAAAAAAAGGGGGAGATAGAGAGACAGAGATAGAGATAGATTCATGACTAGGAACTGTGACCCTCAGTGAAACAGTAGAGTCAATTTTTAAAAATGTCTCCTTCTTTGAATCTTATAACAATACTCCTCACTGGTGAACATAACACTGGAAAATCAGAAAGCAAGAGATCAGATGACATTCTTCTGTGTCCTGTGCTCTTATCAAAGACAATTCTTCTCTTTGAGACTTAGACTTAGATCTCCCAGGTCAGCATCCTGGGACACAGAGGAGAAAAAGAAGTATAGACAGTGCACCTACATGGGAGAGAAAGAAAGAAAGACAGAAAAAGAGAGAAGAAAGAAGAAAGAAAGAAAGAAAGAAAGAAAGAAAGAAAGAAAGAAAGAAAGAAAGAAAGAAAGAAGAAAGAAAGAAAGAAAGAAAGAAAGAAAGAAAGAAAGAAAGAAAGAAAGAAAGAAAGAAAGAAATTTTGCCTACTCTCAAAGCTAGGGCTTTTCCTCTATCAATTGATGGAAAATCCATCTTAATTTTTGTTCCAGGCAAAAACAAGGGGTCATCTTAAACTTCCTTTTCACACCCTATCTATTAGCTCTCACTGGCCCTTCCTCCCAAATGTACCAGACTTCGGGCCCTTCTTACGGCCTTTGCTGCTAACACTCACTGAGACTCCATTGCCTCCTCCATTCACAGCTCACAGCTGCTCCTACTTCTGCTCTTGTCTCTGTACATGTAGCTTTAAGCCCAGGATCCAGAGTAAGCTTTTATGTCTTTCCAAGAATTATACATTTCTCCTAAGTTGTTTAATCTGTGGGCATACACTTGTTTATAGTATTCCTTTATAATCCCCCTTTTTACTTTAAGATTAGTTGTAATGTTTCCTCTGATTGTAACACTAATTTCATTTTTCTATCTTTATTTCTTGGCCAGTCTAGGTACAGGTTTGTCAGTTTGGGTAATCCTTTCAAAGAACTGGCTTTTGCTTCCCTTTTCTCTACTTTTTTCCCCTATAGTTTATCTCATTAATTCTCCTCATAATTTTTACTGTGGCTTTTCTTCTGCTTGCTTTAGGTTTAGTTTGTTCTCTTCTTTCCAGTGTCTTAAGGTGGAAGGTTAGGTTTTGATTTGCTATTTCCTTTCATTTAATGTAGAGATTCACAACTGTAAATTTGGGGATATGGTATCTTAATTTTCTTCAGTCTCAAAGTACTTTTGAATTTCCCTTTTGATTCTTCCTTGACCTACAATCTAGTTGGGAATGTGTTATTTAATTTTCAGACATTTGTGAGATTTTCAAATTTGTTTCACTACTGATTTCTAATTTGATGCTGTGTGGTAAGAGAACACATTTCATATTCTTTTAAGTCTATTGGAGTTTATTTCTGTGGTTTAGAATATAATTAATGTGCTTTTGAGAACATTCTGTTATTGATGAAGCATTCCACTGATATTTATGTGATTTAACTTTTCTATTCCTTCACTGATATCAGCCTAGTTGCTTACCTTTAAATAAAGTTGGATTATTAAAGTTTACAACTATTACTATTGAATTTCCTGTTTCAGTTTTTGCATTATTTATTTTGATCCTTGGTTGTTAAACATACACATCTATAATTGTTTTATTTCTTGCATTTACATCTGACATGTTACCTTTTGCTTTCCTATGTCTTGTGTCTTTTTTGATATTTGCTCTTCTTTATTACTTTTTCATATGCAATAGATATTTTCCAATGTAGCATTGTAATTTATTTAATGAGTTTTTTAAAATCATTTTAAATCATATTCTTAAAAATATTATTTCTTTGTTCTCGGGTTTTCCCTAGAACAAAGAAGTAGCTTCAGATTTACACTAATTTATTTTAGTGTATTATAGAAATGTTATACAGCTCTGTTCCCTTTCTCATTCTGTGGTATTGATGTTATACTTATTATACCTCTAAATGTCACAAACCCAAAATCATATTTTTATTATTTTGTATAATTCTTGTCTTTAAAGAAGCTGAGAGGACAAAAAAGGGTAGTAAGTACAGACTTGCTCATAGCTTTTGTTATGGTAATCTTCTTAATTTCATCACTAGTTCCCTCCATTGCTTCCTGTGAACTTGAGTTACTGCATGGAGTCACTTCCTTAGCCCAATACAGTTGTGTTCTTACTCACCTCCTCTGAGCTGATTGGCAAATACATCACGTATCTGTGTTACACAGTTGTGTCTTAAATCAATGAAGAAAGGGAGAATAGATGTACACCATACTCTCGTAATTACACAATTACCTTGATCTGTGCTTTTTTCTCGTGTGGACTTGAGTTATCCTCTGACTTCACTTGCTGTCAGCCTTGCCATAGAATTATGTAAAGGAAATTCTGCTAGCTGCAAAACTACTTGGATTTTGTTTATCTGGGATATCTTCACTTTCATCTTTATTTTTTAAAGTAAGTTTGCTGGTTACAAGATTCTTTTCTTTCTTTTTTTTTTCTAGATACAAGATTCTTGAAAGACAAAACAATTTTTTTTCATTGAACATTTCAAATATATCATCCCATCACCTTCTAGCCTGGATTGTGTCTGTGAGTCAGCTTTTGAAGTTCTTTTTATAAGTAACGAGACATTTTGTTCCTGCTACTTTCTTATCTTTGGTTTTGGGCTCTCACTGTGATGCATTTCTTTGAAAGCTCTGTATTTATCCTACTTGAGGTTCTCCAAACTTGCTGGGTTTATAAATTAATGTCTTGAAATAAATTTCAATTTTCAGTTATTCTTTATACATTTTTATTCTCCTTTCTCTGTCTCCTCTCCTCTAGTACACTCGCTTGCTATACAATGATGCACTTAACAATACCCACATTCCTCTGAATCCCACAGTTCTCTCTGATGGCATTAATGGGGCTGGGTGTTCTTTGACTGCTTCTTTCTCCAACAACATACAGCTATTACAAGCCACAAATTTTAAGCTTTCTGTTCTATTGTTTTCAATAGTGTTTGGGGGTATGAATTACTTCATGGACTAATCCCATCAGATTTGATTTCTTGGAAAAGATAATTTTCCAAGTCAGTTTGGAGTCCAGGAGGGTTCTTCCTAGCTCCCTCTTTTCCTCTTTTTTCTGTAAAGCTGGCTTGTTTATAGTTTGGCCTGTATTTCCAAGGAATCTCCCAACCTCCCTATTGCCTTTCACCACAACCTTCTCTGTTTTCACTTCTCTAAACTGCTGAATAAAGTCAGTTCCTTTAGGAAGGGAATTATCACTCTTCTCTATGGCCTGCTTATCCCCCAAGCCATATCTTTGAGCCGTGGCACTAATGCTAAAAGCAGGACAGTGGTGCCTTTCTCCCCGTGACTCTGCCATTTAAGGAACTGTTTTCAGTGCTGCCCGCTTCTCAGCGTGGATTCCCATCTCATTAGCCAATTCAAGGAAAACTGAAGTCCTAGTATTCTCAGCAGTGTCATGGCCAATACCGAGCCTCCACACCATGGATGAGGGCTCCCCCTTTTCATCCGCACTCCCCTGAAATCTGGCCTTAGCCTTAGGTAAGTAGAGGCAGGATGAGAAACGTTTATATACTGCCTGCCCAAGACCATAGCCCTCCAACAGGGAGCTGGACATGGAAGGAACCCTGTCTTCCTGACAGGTGTTTCCATTCTGTGATCTGGAAGAGAGCCAGGAGGGAATGAATCTTGATCCAAGTATCACAATTTTTGCTAAATTTTAATAGATTCTCTTGAAAAGTGTTTCTTCATTTGCTGTGTATATTTTAGGCCACTCCCAAGTGGTTTTTTAAGACATGATTTTCATCATTTTTCTCTGGGGACTGGATCCATGAAGCTCCTCTTTCTGTCATTCTAAGCGTATACTCCTCCTTCAGAGTAAAGTTTTGAAGCACACGTTAGCTCATGCTACAGCTCTGCTCAGAACCTTCCAGTGATTCATTCTCACCATTAGAAGAAAAGCCAAACTCCCTACAGCGGCCCCAGAGATGCTATGTCCTACCTGTCTCTCCCACCTCTCAGAACTCATTCCACACTTCTCTCCTTCCTGCCCACCTGACTCCAGCCACGCTGTCCCTTTGCTCTCATCAAACACGTCAGCAAAGTCCTGCAGGCAGGCTTTACACTTCATTTCCTCCATCAAGACCACTCTGGAGATCAGCAAGGTCAGCTCCCTAAGCTCTCTCAAGCATTCACTCAAATACCACGTTCTGAGCATCCTATTTAACATCATAGCGTCTATTGCAACCCACACCACATCTGCAAACCCCCATTTTAGACAATACATAGCATGTGTCACTTTTTTTTACACACTATACAATTTATTAGGAAGTTTAATGCATAGTTTTTTATGGTCCATCCCCTTTGATAGTTTGTAAACTTCAGAAGCCTGGATTTCTGTCTCTTTTTGTTCACTGACACATTCCAATCATTCAGAATAGGGCACATCACTGGTAAGTGCTGTATAAATATTTGTTGAATGAGTATTGATTGGATGAAAGAGTCATGTCAGGGTTCAATCCAGAAATCATGTTTTAATCAAAAACCTATGTTGAGACAGCTTTCAGTTATTAGGTCCTGTTTAAATAAATTCATGGGATGAAGCAATTTTTAACAAAAATTGCTCACCTAATGAGCTTTTTAGTGTTGATTTTTAAATTCTTAGAGTCTTAAGTGTCTGGAACATTGGCAGGCCTCTTTACAGAAGTATAAATCATAATATTTAGGAAATAAAAAAGAGAGAATCTGGAGGCAGATTTTACATTCCTCTGACAGAATGATAGTTGACACAACCATGGGAGATCAAATTGAAACCTATTTTGATTTTTAGTAATATTGAAATTTGTTCCCACAGAATTTCTCCACTGATAAACTTGGATATTATAGATTTCGTTGAGGGGAGCCGTTATGAAATGTTACCATTCGTGAGCTTGAAATCTCAGGCAGGGCCATTACAAGAAAGTATAAACTGGGATCCAGTTCCATTTTATGAAAAGTAAGAGCCCAGACCTTGAAATGGGAGGAAAGTTTGCCTCTTACTGTACACAGCTGGACCTCACTCTGGATATTTACTGAAATAAAACTAGTGGGCTGAAACATTTTATGAATATTTGTCAACATAATGAGTTTCTACCGCAAAATGAGGTATAATTTTCCGAGTCATCTTTTTAAAAATTAATACAAAATCTGCCCTCTAGGTCTTTTTGTTTGTTTGGTTCCCAAATATCATAGTTTTTATTTCTGCAAAGATGCTGGCCAATGGCTTTGGTCACAGCAGTAAGCATTTTTATAAATGGATACCAAGGAGCTCATGACACTGAAAAATGTCAGGGTACACTCTTCGGTCGTACACAGTTTGAGTCTCTGTCTAAAGGCTCTGCCCAAATTTTCCCAAGTGATCTTCAGCAAAGCCTTAAGCATCATGAAGTCCTTCTTGTTGGAGAATTCTGTTTTTTAGTGATCCCACAGATTCTGGTGTCTGCTCTTCACATGTGTCCAAAGACACCAACCAGATATAGTAATCTGTTTAGTTCACAGCCGTTAGTCTGTTTCTATGTTCCTCAGACCTGGATGCTGATAATGATTTAGATTTTTTATTTTTCAAAATACTGACACCCCAGCCTCACCCTTTGATTTTGGCTCAATTCATCTGGAATGAGAATGGGTACTGATATTTTAAAAGCTCCTTGCTTAATTTTATCTGCAATCAAAAATCAGAGTCATAAGTGTAAGAAATCAAATTTAGTTGTAGTCTCTGGGAATAGGATATTGGAAATTACTTTTATCTGTTGCATTTGTGTCCTATCGTAGTATGACTTGATTCAATCATTTTCATTCTACAGCGATAATCTGCCAGATGCTGCATGATGTGACTGACGTGGAGGTACATGTACCCCAAACTTCAAGGTTTGGGTAAAAGTATAAAACACAAGGCAGACACTGAATTAAAAACTACAAATATGAGCCAGAAACATAACATTTACTTACATCTGTAAGAAAAATCATTCTTCCTCACTCTACCTCCTAGAACAGGAGTGTAATAATAGACACTTTTGTTAGCGTGTTGGCTGTCTGAATGGTTTGAGGACCCAAAAAACAAAACAAAACAACAACAACAAAAAGCAAAACAAAAACTGTGGCTTCAGTAAATAAGTGTACCCTTTGAATGAAAAGATAGCAGGCTGAGATTCCTTCACACCTCGGTGTGAACTGGGTTAATGAGACTTCTGGATTATCCTGTTACTTAACCACTTGCCCACGTGCATAAAGGGGTAATGGGACGTCTGGTTTCTGGGTAGGCATCACCTCTGGGGCTCTGTGGTTATCAGAGATCCATGGTTGTCTGGAAAGTGAAGCAAAAACAGATGGGAGCTGACCACAGGCTCACGCACCTCCTGTCTGACCCTTGATCTTACTAAACTGAGGGTCTCTGCACTGCGCTTGAGGCTGCTCTCACTTTAAGGGTCCTGTGGCAGGTCCTCCTTGTGGTTCTCATGTCAGCTTAGGTGTCACCTCCTCAAAGAGGCTCTTACTAATCTCCCCGAGACAGTTAGCTCCCAGTCATAGCATTTTCTCTTAATTCTCCAAAAGTGCATTTTGTCCTAAACATTTCTACATAGTGTGCAGCCAATGCTGGACTTAGAATAGGTTGAGTTAGAATGTTTGGACTTATTAGGATGATGAGAAAATGATACGCATTTATTAAAAACCATGCTTCAAAAAAATTTTACATTTTTATTTTAAGGAGAAAAAACAAGAAAAACAATGATACAAAATTTCAGAACAAGACAATAGAACAGTAGCAATGGTTAATACATTGTGCATTATTCAAAGTAGTTTCAAAGTAGTTGTTCAGATTGCAAGCTGTAAGCATGAAAAATGAATCAGGCAATATAGCACAAACCTCGAGCACAAATGTGTGTGTATATTTTTTTTCCTTTTCCCTTCCTTCTTTTCATACTTCAAAATTTGAATTTTGTGGGTTTTCTTCTACATCTAGCAATGTGCAGTACAATACTCCTTCAAAATGCTGGGCAGTACCAGCTCTGTTAGCCACGTGGTCAGGAGCATAAACAACACACGCTTTCTGTGTGCTATGTTGCTAAGCTGTGATTGATGGCTCAGGTATATTAAATTCATTTTAGACTTACAGTGGTTTCTATTTTTGTCAAGATGGAATACCCTTAGAAATCAAGGAGCTGCTATACTTTGCATACTGGCTTCTCTCAGTATGAAAAGAACATTGTTCATCTCGTTCACCTCTTTATCTTCCCTGTCTAGAATGGGGACTCATGTAAATGTTTGATAAGTATTTGTTGCATAAAGCATTTTCTTTCTTCCTAGGTGTTCCATTTCTTTCTACTTCCTCTCCATTTTAAGTACTACAAGAATCAGCATAAATTTAACAGTGAGCAGGTAATGTCTCTATTTCAAGAACCTTCAGATCAGATCATTGTTCCTAGAGGACCACAAAGATCAGCAATGTAAGGACACAAGAAGAAAAATGGGGCCAAAAGGTTCTCAGCTCCCAGAAAGGCTGAAGTGTAGCTAATAGCAAATAGGAAGGAGGGAGTCTAACAAAAGAGAAAGGCAGACATCCTATGCAGTGTCATTTGGAAATTTTTATTTTGTTAAAGTTTAGTTTCAGAAATGGGACTTTTGAAAGGTTGTTAGATAATGGTGCAAAATAGATTAACTGAAAATGCCAATTTTTACTCAGAAAGTCATTATTGTTCACTGGCTTTGTGCCAGAAAATAAAAATCTTTTTATTTTTCACCATAAGGAACATTAGTAAGTTCTTCTTCTATGCATTCTGTTCTGGGCATGAAAGAATACTGTTTGTGTCTTGTACTTAAAGAAGAAAGTAATGATTTTCAAGAAGACACAGAGTGTGTTCAAAGACAGATAAATGGATATGTTAAAAGACATTTTGAACAAAAGGACTTGATATTCAAAATGAAGCTTTTATTGTTTTACTCTCTGACATATAGGACACTTGAGATAGAGCTAACTAGCTAGCTAGCTAGATTCATGCTTCAGAGCCCTGATCATATATATATGTATACATATGGATTTATCTGTTTCATTAATTTGCAAAGAGGAGGAGCAAAGACTTTATGGCTCAAAGACTTATGGAACTAAACGTCCTTTACTGAATTAGTGAATTTTAGGATTAATGTTGCAGAACACTCAGCAGCTCAGTTTATCTTGTTTGCTGTTAATCTTTTGGTTATTGATCATTACTGACAATTAACAAAGTCATAATTTATTTAGGGATTCTAGCACATTAACAGTTTTTTTTTAAATAAGAAGAAGGATACAAATTACTCTCTTCTGTATAAATAGGCCTGAATTCCCAGGGTTGGAGAATGTTGTCAATTCATTTAGTTTTGTTCTTAAGGATTAGCTACATAACAGATGCTTAGAACTGAACAATGCTTAGACAAACATCAGGAATACAAAGAGAAAGAGAAGCCCCAGATTGTACATACAGTCAGCCCAGATGAATGGATGCCCACAAAAGGATTCATTCTAATCAGGAAGCTCAGCTTTGCTTCTAACAGCCTCAGTGCGCTGCCAGGTCAAGGCTCTGATACATGAGCGGGAACATCCATATTTGCATATTAAATATATAAATAATGAGCAGTGCAGAGAGAGATAGAGGGGACATCAGAGCACAACACTGAAAGAGCGTTTTCATCCAGATGAAAACTAGCTGGAACACAACCAAGTTCTAGTGTGTTTAGAGAAAGAAGCAATTCCAAAGCAAGGTGACTGCGCAGTCCTTGCCTGACTGATACGGCCCATGTAGCTGAAAAACAACGTGCAAGTTATCCACATAATTCTCTGCTTCGTACTCTGAGAAATAACGAAGGCAGATCAGACTGTGCCAGCTCACATCGATCGAGCACATGTGGTTTGCAGGTGATGAAAGAGACGTGGTTTTGTTAAAAGGCATCACCACAGCCAGTGGAGAGGAGAAGCTGACTAGCTAAACACTCCATATTATGGTAAATGAGAACATTTGTGTTGGTACAGAGGCTGTGGGAAGCCAGAGGAGATACAACAGACAAAGACGATGGGAGTAAACAAAGATTCCCTCGTACTCAGCTGCAAGTAACAAAAATACAGTCTAATTCTCGTTGCCCATCCACGATACAGGGGAAGGTATGAGAGGATTTGTTTGTTCATTCTTTGTTTTTATTCTACATCTGCATTTTATTTCCTCTTGGGTTGGTGAACTGGCACTGAACTGCCTATTTTATGACCACCTCAAAAGCCCCATAAAAACTCACACCAAGAAAACTTCTCAAGACTTCATGCATGATCCACCATGGGACCAAATGGCACCTCCCTCAACCCCCAGATTTCTGGGGCATCCCTGGCTGGGCTCTGCCTCCATATACTTTGGAAACCAGAGACTGATTTGTCGATTTCGTTAAGTGGTTGTTATGTGAGAGGTTTTCTTCTCCAGTTGTAGAAAATAAAACTGTGTTGTGGTTATATAAAAACATTTTTCATATAAATTTAACAAATATTAATGGAGCCACGTCCTGTGTAAGGTGGTGCAGGAAGACACAATGACACCTAGGACAGGCCAGCTGCTTCCTCTCCGAAAGACTGACAAGAGGTGGCCCTGCATGGTAGAGAGATGCTGGGGCCACCCTGCCTCAGTCTGCACCCTGGAATTGTCTCTGAGCCCTGTGGGGTTACTTCATGTCTTGCAACCTCACTTTCTTTTTCTATTGAGTAGCAATAGTTAATAGATCTTATACAATGTGACAGCTATAGAGATTAAACAAATGAATTTACAAAAAGCACTTAGAAGAATGGTGGGCTCATAGTAAATCCAGCAACTAATATTATTAGGGCACTTGAAAGAAATTAGCAATTAGATTAGCAAGATAATTTTACCAAGTACTATGACAGAAATAAAACAGGATTATGAGGGAGAAAGACTGGGGAATACCATTAGACAGGCTCATCAGGGCAAACCTCTCACAGAAGGACATTTAAGCTGAGTCAAGCCAAGCAACAAAACAGCAAGCAGGCAAAAAGAACAGCAAGTGCAAAGGCCCTGAGACAGAATCATGCTTGAGTATTGTAGCCAGAAAAGGGAGGCAGTGTGGCTAGTCAAGGCAGAGAGTGAAATGTAATGAAATCAAAGATGTGGGGAGAGTCCAGGTCCTGTAAGTCTCATTAAGGATGAGAAATACATTCCTGCTTCTGTCTGTGAGTGGGCCTTACACAGAGTTTTTCAAGATATGAGGAGACACTATGCTAGTGAGCTCAAGGATATAGACTCCTTGAGTTATTATGGGGCTACATCGTCATAAACCTATTGTAAATTGAATATAAGACAAAAGTACATTTAATACACCTAACTTGCTAAAGGTCACTGCTAAGGCCAGTCTACCTTACATATGCTCAGACATTTACATTAGTCTATGGCAGAATAAAACCACTTAACATGAAGCTATCTTGTAACGAAGTACTGAATAGCTCATGTAATTAATTAACTAGAGTACTGAAAGAGAAAATACTCTGTATGTTTTTTCACCATCTTAAAGTCAAAAGAAGATATCACGCCTATATCTTGTATTCTGAATAACTATTATCAAGATGATGATACATAATGTTTTAATTATTGTAACTCTCCTATTAACCTGTTTTGAAACTTATATTGTTATATATTTTCTTTTAAAAATAAAAAAAATCATAAGTCAAATCATCTTTTTTTTAAATTTTATTTTAAAAGGGAGTGAAATTAAACACAACAAAACAGAATAGAATGGGACATAAGAAAGCATAAATTTCAAAGCTAGGCAACTAGAGATCTTCACTATCTGTCATATTGTCTCTTGTTTTCTTCCAAATGGTTGTCCTTATCTTTGCATATGGAGAGCTCATACTAAATAACATAGCCAATCTTTTCACAAGATGTGTAGTTTACTGGCTCCCACTTGCTAGGCAGGGGGAGGGGGGGGGGACATGGGATGGGGGACAGGACGATATGAGATGTCTGATTCTCAGCCCACACGCAGGCAGGATCACAGCCGCCCCCCAGAGAGGGGAGGAGTTCCTTGTTCTCCAGGCACCCTGAGTCAACCGCACACTGCAGGTCCCAAGGTGCCAGGGTCTCTCCCCTGCAGGCCTCCTAAAGTCTGCCACACTCACCTGCTATTTCTTTCTGATGAATTGACCATTCCATTTCCAAAGTTCTGAAATGGCCAACAGACCACAGAAAGAATTCTCTTTAGGCTCCTGTTTGAAACCAGCAGCTACAGCCATCTGCTGGCCTTGCTTCAGGGCCACTCAAATCATCATAAGTCAGGCTCTTTACGCGACCGCCTGTTCTCACCCTCTCGCGGGGTTATTCTCCATCCAGAAAAAGGATTCAAGGGGAAAACGTGTTGAGTCCAGGTGGAATATGAGCAGAGAAGGAGCAGGAGGTGATGGGTTGGCAGAAGGTTCTCCAGGAGCCTGCATCTTCCCTGTCTGATGGAAAGAGGCCCATTGGGGCTGGACACTAGTGGGGCTGCGCACAACAGTGACCCTGCGAGTAGCTTGCTGGCTTTAGATAGGAAGAGAAGAAGGTAGGACCCAGGGATAGGGCTGCCCCTACACAAGTAATCACAGCCTATTTTAAAAACCAAATCCAAACTTCAGTGAGGTAGTCAAACTGCTTCAAGGTTTTATTTACGGGTATGGACTTAAATCAGAAGGTAATACTCCTCTCATAAACATTTTTAAATTTTTATTGCCAAATATGCATGGTGTTTATGTAGAACAGAGATGCTTCAACTTGCTAAAATAGAGTGAGCATATAGTGTATTGTGTCAGCACATTTGAAAATGAAAGGGATGTTATTAATAATAATCCTAGATCAATAATATGAGCCAATTTTGTCCTAGACAAAAAAGGACCTATTAAGGAATTAACCACACCTAATGAAGAAGAAGGATTTGACATTTTAGATAAATATAGTTGGAAGCTATTAGCAAGTTTAATCAAGGGAATTCAGAATCTGATTTATATTTTCTAAAGCATATAAACTGGTACAGCCATTATGGAAAACGATATGGAAATTTTTCAAAAAATGAAATATCAAACTAGCATGTAATCCCACAGTCTCACTTCTGGGAACACATTCAAAAGCCATGAAATCAGGGTGTCAAAGAGATATCTGCACCCACACATTAATTACAGTATTATTCACAACGGACTAGATAGCAAAACAAGCAATGTGTCCTCCACGAGTGGATGGATAAAGCAAACAGAATACGAGTCACCCGTAACGAAGAAGGAAGTGCTGTCATTTGTAGCAACATGGATGAGCTGGGAGGACATTATTTCATTAATTGAAATAAGCCAGACCCAAGAAGAGCAATACCATATGATCTCAGTTATATGCAGAATCTTTAAAAAGTCAAATTTGCAGAAGCAGAGAAAAGCGGAGAATGGTGGGTCTAAATTTCAGTGGTAATATGAATAAATTCCCAGAATCGAATGTACAACATAGTGTCTATAATTAACAATATCATACTGTTTATTTGAGATTTGCTAAGGCATTAGAACTTATGTGTGTTTAACACACACACACAACCATGTGTGTTAACAGATGTGTTAATTTGGTTATGATAATTATTGCATAATGTATATCCATGTGATGTATGATTGAAAAAATAAAGTGAATGTTTAAATTTTTAAAAAGTTTATTACAGTAAAAGACATGTTATTGCCATTAATTACCCTCAAAATACTTCCTCTTGCTTCAAACACACATCATTCTTGCCACTTCTTGAAGTCCTTTCAGAAGTCCTCTTTTGTGAGTTTCTTTTGTTGTGCTTTTGTGGTTGCCTCAACATTCTGAATCTTTTTTAAATATTTACCTTTTATGGTCATTTCCATTTAAGCATCAAAAGGCACTGGCTCAGAAGCCAGAGCCAGTGGGTAAAGTGGATAAGGACACACTAAGATGTTTTCACAAGCCTGCTTTTCTCTTAGACAACACTCAGTGGCAGCATTCACAGTACTTTTGATCACAACTCACAAAGACACTCACCAAAGAGGACTTCCAGAACTGCTTCAGAAATGGCAGGAATGATGGGATGAATGTGTTTAAAGTGATGGGAAATGTTTGGGGAGATTATGTCCAGGTGTCTTTTGAATTTATTTTTATTAGTACCTGCTTATAAAGGTTACGTTTATCCTGGGAAGTTGGTACTTGTACAGAACACGTCTTAACTCTTTTCTTTTTTTCATTCCCTCCCCCTCCCCTCTTTCCCCACTCCTTCCAACTCATGATTCTCCACCAATTTGCAAAACTTGTTCTAATTTCATCATTTCCCCCTCAATTCTCTTTTCTAATCCCCTTTCCCTCCTTTCCTTCCCCCTCCCTCCATTTATTGATTTTGTTTGAAAAAGATCCCCCTACTTCCTACTTACCTATCTTCTATGTCATTCTCTCTCCCTCTGTCTCTATCTCTATTTATATATATAAAAGTGTGCATATATGTATAATATGCCTAAAAGAAACCATGTGATAGTTAAAGTTGTCTGCTACAAAGAAAGATAAACCTGAGGTATTCATAGATAAATGCCTGCAATTTGAGACCATAATATTAAATGGAATAAGTCAGACACACAAGCTTAAATATCCTATGATTTCTCTTACAGAAGAAACTCAATGTCTTTTACTGTAACATTTTTAAGCATTCACAGTATACTTTGATCATCCCTTATGTATCAGATCATCTGATTGTATGCCTTGAATACACACAAGTTTAAAAATTTTGCTTCATAAAACTAGAAAAAGAAAAGATCACCTTGGCTTCTGTGTACAGACTGCATTGTAATGGACACAAGGAGAAGGAAGGAAGATTTTCAAAAGTCTTTGCAGAACTCTAAGTGTTAGAGTCGTGAAAGAGGCTTGAGCTAGAGAGGAACGTGGAAAATGGAGAGGAATAAATATACTAACCATATTGGGGTTGAAGTGGCTCGGTTTACTGATGGGCTGGAGTTTGGGGAGAGGAAAGCCAGCATCCAGCAGCGTGAGCCACTGAGCAGACGAAGTGGCTGTTTGCTGAGATGACAATTTTCCTTATGTGCCAGGAAATAAGTGTGCCACACCTTCAGCTTGATTAGGTGGAAGTATATAATACCAACAGCAAAAACGAATCACTTTTGATTGCCTCTGACCTGTCACGTATTATCCTAAGTACCTTATTAACTGAATGCCCACAACAGCCCTCTGAGATAGGGGTTATCATTATTAGGAAAGTTACACAGCCAGCGAGCAGCAGACTGCGGGTGGGCTCTGTCGATTCAGAAGTTCTGATCCAGAGTCTGCTTCTGCCACACATGCCCGCCTGTGACTACCACCCCATGATCACCCAGCCTGCAGCCCCCATTGTAATCATTTGCCTCCGTGGGCGCGTGGGGTTGGAAGCAGGGATCTCAGGTGATAGAGTGTTCACGAAACCTCGAATACTCTCCAGGCTGCAGCCTCTGCTCTCATCCCCAGAGATGTTCAGGAAGAGCCGCTGAAATCAGAGGGTCACATGTGCATCTCAAGAGAGGTTGCAGTTCTACAAAGTAAGCAAATGCCAATCCTGTGTCCACAGAGTCTTCCACTGCCTTGTTTTATTTGTTTGACGAAATGTAAAAAGTATCATAAGTTATTTACTTGAGAGGAATCCACTTTGTGTCACAGATAAAACTGTTATTTTTATAGTGTGTGCTTGAACGACATAACAAATACATTGATTATGGAGAATTGGTACCATTGCATCTTGGTCCTTTTTACATCCCCTTCTCTTCCCCTCCGGTCTGTTTCCCTCCACTCCCAGATCTGTAGTCAGATTCCTGAATTCAGATTCATGCTCTCATCTATTAGCTGAGTGACTTGGAGTACTACTTACCTTCTTCACATCTGTTGCACCTATCAGTAAGGCGGGGTTATTAACGGTATGCCAGAGTCTCATTGGTTTTTACACCAAGCCCAACTCGTTTTCCTTCTGTCCACAAAGCTCAGCTGTATTTCCCAACTTTTCTAGTAGTTTACTGAGACCAGATGGCTCTGACTAATTAAGAAAAAGGCAGAAGTGATGGATGCTGCCTTCAGATCTGGTCCATACAAATCTTCCAAGTGACACCACACTTTTTCTTCCTTGTCTGCTAAATCCATACAGACGCTCTAGCAGAGGAGTCCAAGACCCCAGGGACAATGGAGCTACAGACTTAAAGGAGTCTGAATCTCCATATGACCCTAGGGAAGCCCTATTGTCGAACAAGATCATTCACCTTGAACTGCATAAAGCACAAGTAAACACTCATTGTGCTGGATCAGAGTAAGTTAGGGGTTTGTTTATTAGAGCACCTTTAACTACCTACCCTGACTAGTATCCCAACTACCTCATAAGGTTACTAAAGTACATTAGATTTCCTATAAAGTATCTGGGTAAATATGCTCTCAGAACACAGAAGAAAAAGTATCTCCTTGCTTCTCCTTTTCCAAGTCCTTTGTTACAACTAGAGAATAAAGTAGACCTCATCAGAAACCACAGTTCTCCATGTAAGGCATCTTCTTGTGACTGATAACATGACCTAGTTGTATACAAAAATGGGTATGAGTAGGTTCTATAAAATAAGCAGAACAGTGAGAGATGAACAAACAAGACTTAAGAGGGCTTTAAAGGATGTTGCTTTAGTCCATATGAGCTGATAATTCCCAAGGCTGGGGAGTTTATAAACAGCAGAAATTTATTCCTCACAGCTCTGGAGACTGGAAGTTGGAGATCAAGGTGAGTGCTGGGTCAGTGTCTGCTAAGGGCCTGGTCTCTTTCTGCTCCTACGGTGACAGTTTGTTGCATCCTTTCCAGGGAACCAGTGCCCCATCTTCACATGAGGAAGAGGATGGGAAGGTAAAAGGGCCTCACTAATTCCCCTAGACCCCCTTATAAAATGGCTAATTCCAGGCCCCACTCCCATGGACAATCACTTCCTAAAGGACCCACCTCAAAGCTACCTAAGTGATTAGATGCCAACATAAAAATCTGAGGAGGACACATTTAGCAGTGATCCAAAAGCTTCTCTCTCATCTCTCTCAGAGTCTCTAGTCAGAACTGCAGCCAAAGTTACATGATTTGTGTGGCGAGATCTTCCTGACAAGATTAAGATTGCACAGCGCTGCGGAACATGGGGGTTAATTATGACCCAGTACTTTATTTTCAGGTAGATGCAGGCTCATCATGGGGACACTGTGCCCCTCCTACACCAAGGGGCCAGGAGAAAACCTCAAAAGTTGGAAAATTGATTACATCTTACAAAGTCAAAGTCGTATGTTTAGAAATTGAAACGATTCTGGAAAGATGCTTAGATTTTTCTTGGAATATCT
Organism: Dolichotis patagonum; assembly: GCA_004027295.1. Lineage (NCBI taxonomy): Eukaryota > Metazoa > Chordata > Mammalia > Rodentia > Caviidae > Dolichotis > Dolichotis patagonum. The sequence continues at coordinate 40,270 of PVJX010010454.1, forward strand.
TTGCTGTAAAGTCAAAATCCCAGAAAAACTTCAGAGATTCAAAAGAACATTTAGCAAATAATCAAAGTTGTATCTGAAAGGAATATGTTGAACAAAAAGAAATGTTAAGCCAATGGATAACTCGCTTGTGTATTTATTTATTTCTACCCGCACTACAAGTTTTCTCTGGACGTCTTTTGACAAATAAATCTCTCGACACTTGATCTTAATTTTTTTTTCCAGTTTACCTTCAGGCTTGTAAGATGTTGTACTCTGTCTTCATCACTCGCCATCTTGCATCTCTCAACAATATCACAAATCTTATTTTATGATATAGCAATGTCATAGATATACTGCTTGCGTGACATAGGGAATACTTCACAGGTGTCTAAAAAGGCCTTGTAGATAAATGAGCCTATCAGTTCAAAGATATTCATGTACTCATGGAAACCTCTTGTCATAGGAAACTTTCTAGAATACCAAAATATATCCAAGGTAGGAGGCACCAGCAGAAGATGCCAACTTTAAAAGGCCAGAGGTATCACATAGATACACTGCCAAGGAAGCCAGGTCACATGGCTCAGTCCCAGAGGACTGTGAACATTCAGAGGAGCACAATCTAGACAGGATGTCCAATATTTATGTACATAATTCTACATCCCTAAAAAGGAGGTAAGTTTATAAACAACAGAACATTAAAATCTGTTTTCTTTCCTTGTTTAGTAATGCCCCACACTCCTGGAAGCCCCTCACTTTCCTACCCCCAGGAGAATTTCTTATGCTTTCCTATCATCCCACCATCCAGATGTCTGTCTTTATAACATTCATCCTTTACTCCTAGAGAGACCAGCAAACGAGATGTGCTGCCTGCAGAAACCTGCATACCTCGTTCTTTTCAGAGCTCGTTTTTCTGTCAGAAATCTATGTGCTTTGCTTTTAGTGTTGTTGTCTTGTCCTCATTTCACCAGTTTTACATCATAAGGGGACAAAGAGATGCTTGGAAATGGTGAAGCTTCCTTCTGTGTGCAGGGAAGGGTGGGGACTGAGCCGGTCATGCAGAACCTCCCTCATTTGTTAATTAGTTGTCCCATCACCCCTATTAGGTATAATACCGATCAAATAATGCCCTTCAATGTTACCTGTACAAGCTTTGTGGACAATAGAGACAGCCAATTATTTCTGGTAAATGATTCAAGAAGTTCAACGAGAGAGCACCATCTTTTAAAGGCTTCAGACAACTGAGCTTTCGGTAACAAAAAGTCTTCTTTTGTCACTTAGCAAAAGAAGAATGGTTTAGTCTCCTACTGGGACTAAATTAAAAGATGCAGCTGATCTATCATATTTAGCGGCACCCTCATAACGCACAAAAGCTTCTGTGGCACTGATTAAAAGGGGAAAATATCATCTGTCTAGTGGAAAAGATCTGTAAGTAAAACAAAAGCATTCTCACCCATGACTAAACGTTTGCTGTCAACAGTCTGTCTGTGTGTGTCTAGAACAACAACTGTCAGTGTGTCTGTCTCTCTCTCAATCATCTGCTTGCAGAAACAATTAACCAGGAATAATTTTTCCTTCCCTTTCAAGCTAAATACTTTCCAAATGAGCATCAGAATTAAATATGCCTCCCCTGTGTAGGGAGGCCTACAGGCCACTTCTGCTACTTTCCAAAAGAAAAAAATAAAAGGGTTATTCCCTTATTTTCTCAGTCCTTATTATGATCATTATCTTGCTCATTATTTCCACAAATAGGTTCATTAATCCAAAATTAACCATCTAGGAGCTCAATTTAGCAGGAGTCACAGGCATGGTTTTTGCAAAAGCTACACAGAGCCACCATTTGAAACACAGCTCTTCTTGGATTTTAAGTCGCATTTGAGTGAGATCCATACGTTGGGTGACCTTGGGTTAAAATTGTTTCTCTTTTCTAACAATATAAATAAAATACATTTTGAACAATAAATAAAACATTTTTGCTTCATTTCCTAAACTGTTAATAACCCCCAAAGAGAGAAATTCTAACCCAAACATGTTGCTGTTTTTATCACCTAGGCAATTGTTATATTTTATAATTATAATTAGTTTAGTTTAAATTATTTTTCTACATTGATGAAGAGGAATAAATGAGGAAAAAGGAAAGATGATAAACCAATTTTATGAATATTGCTCTAAATTTTCTTATTTGCCAATCACCTAAGACAATACACCAACTTTATTCATTCTTCTTACATCAGAGCAAAAGTCATTTATTACAAGTAAAAGAGAAAAATGTAACTATATATATATACTTAATATCAATCATGTCTTGATTAGGAGTTTGCTACTCAGTATATAACCTATTTCATAACCACATAAAATTTCTCATTTACATGATCTTTTAAATCATGCCATCTGATTTATTTTTGCTTCTTAGAAGTGAGGGCTTTTATCCATTATTTGTTATATATCATCTTAGTATGGATAATATTTTACCCACAGATGATTAAGAAAATTTTCTGAGGAAGTCACAAACCAAATATACTGCTCATATTATAATGAAATATATGTAGGAATAAAATCAGACCACCCCTCTAAGCCCTGTATTTGGAATTGAGCAAATGTCTCATTTGAAGAGTAGAAAGAGTCTGGAGCCTCACATTCAAAGAAGGAGATTTGGAAGCAATCCCAAAGGAAAATGATAAGCACATCCAATTATTGGGAACTGAATCAGAGGGGAGAACAACTGCTCTTGTTTAGCTTAGAAAGAAAGGATTTATTCCCACATGTGCATATAAAGCACATTACAGATGGTGGGATAATTAACTACCTTTCCTTCTCTCTCACCTCTCTCTACATGCAAGGAAATATTCATAGAAAACAATCGTATCTAAATAGCTGTAAAATATATTCATTAGAGGTTGAATCAGGTTACATGTGTCATGAAAAAGGAGGCAAAGTTAGGCCTGTAGACATTGGCAGCTGAGGGATTTGTTTCTGTTTCTCAGCTTTGTGTGCCTCTTTACCAATTCAGTGACCCAGTTTTCCCATTCAGTAAGGCACCTGTTGTATTTTGCTCTCTTTATCCAGTCTATCCCAATAAAACATCTGATAGACTGCCTTGGTACTGCTATGGTTCGCATCTAGGTGTCCCGCCTCAGCCTCATTGCAGTCATGGAGGCAGGCTTCTAGAGTTTGTGATTGATTCACGGTATAACGCTGCATCTAAGGGTATGAGTGCTACCCCCACCCTAGGGCAGGCAGGCTACATAAAGCATAAGGGACCAAAGAGGCTCATCTCTCTCTCCTCTCTTGTTGCTTTTGTTATCTTCCGCTGCTGTGAACGGTTGCCCCTCTGCCATGCCACCTTCCCTTAGAGCCAACTGATTATGGACTGAAACCTTTACAAACTATAAGCTAAATAAACCTTTCCTTCTTTAACTTTGGGTGTTGGGTATTTTGTCTCAGCAAAGAGAGAAATAACACAGACACTATGGTATGTAACTTAGATTATTAACACCCATTAAAAACAATGAATAGTTAATGCTATTCAACATAGTAAGTATTTTTGGAGCTATCCAAGTGGTTTTTTTGTTTTGTTTTGTTTTTTGTTTTTTTGCTTTGTTACAAATAGGCTTTCTTTTTCCAGTCTCTAAAATCTTCAGGAACCAATTAGTAAATTTTTATAGACATGCATATTTACATTTGGAGAGAAAAAAAGTTTTGAGTGAGGAGAACATAACCTTGGAGATACCAGTATACATATGATTACACATTTGTTTCTCCAACTATAAAGAGTATTCTATTTGAATATTTAATTTTATTCATACATGTTTGCAGCTCATGTAGTTTGCAGTCATCTTGGGGAATGGTTACATGTACATTTTATGGCACATTTATTTCTTTTTTAAAAGTCTTCTTCCTTTTCCCATCCCCCCCTTATTCACCTATCCCATTTTTCATGCTTGTTGATATTATTTGTCTTAGCTCATGTTATTGCAAATAATATTTATATTAATTGAGTTTTTTAAGCTTCTTGTGCATGGAAAATCTTTATTATTTCCCCTCCCCCTTTGTTCCCTTATACCACTTCCCTATAGCAAGAGATCTACCCCCTTGTCCTTTCTCTATCCATCTTTTGTCATTTTCTTTGTTTGTACTTTGCCTCACTTAAAGGGGAGACACTATATAGTATTTAAGTTTGTGTGTCTGCTTTATTTCATTCAACATATATTTTCCAGGTTCATCCATTTTCCAATACATGTCTCAAATTTATCATTCTTTAGAATGATATTTCATTATATATTCATTATATATAGATATTTCATTATATTCATTATATTTCATTATATATAGATACCACATTTTCTTTATCTGATCATCTGCTGAAAGATATATGGGCTGCTTCCAAGATTTGTCTATCACAAATTGTGTTGCTGTAAACATTGGTATGTGTATATCACTGTAGCAGGATGGCTTAAACTCTTTGGGGGAAGATACTTTAGAGGAGGATAACTGGATCATATAGAATTTCTAAATTCAGTTCTTTGAGAAATCTCCATACTGATTTCAATAACAGTTGTACTAGTTTGCATTACCACTAATAATGAAGGAGGGCTCCTTTTTCACCACAGTCACCCGAGCATTTGTCATTGTTTGATTTCTTAGTGGTTACCATTCTTTCCAGAGTAAAATGGAATCTTAGCACTGTTTTAATTTCCATTTCTCTAAAGGACGGAGATGTTGAGCACTTTTTTCATACATTTGCTGACCATTTGTCTTTCTCTGTGAAGTGTCTGTTCATTTGTCTTGCCCATTTCTTGCCTGGGTCTTTAATTTTAGGTGGTTAATTTTCTTGAGTTCTTTGTATTTTAAATATTTGACCTCTGTCTGAGGAGTAGCTGGAAAAAAGGTTTTTCCCATACTTTAGGCTGTGTCTTCACTCTATTGATTGATATTTTCATTGTTTATAAGCTTTTAAGTTTGATATAATTCCATCTGTTGATCCTTGCTTGCTGTTTCTTGTCTGATTGAGGTTCTGTTTAGAAAATCCTTTCCTACACCCATGTCTTCAAAATGTTTTACTTATTTCATCTTCCAGTAGGTTTAATATTCTGTTTTAATGTTTAGATCTTTGAACCATTTGGATTTTAATTTAGTATATGGTGAGAGATAAGGGTGCAGTTTCAATCTTCTGCAAACAGATAACTAGTTTTCCCAACACCAGCTGGTGAATTTGCTGTCTTCTTTCCAACATATACTTTTGGCCCCTTTGTCAAAGATCAGATAGCTGAATATGTCTGGGAAGGTTTCTGTATCCTCAATTCTGTTCCACTGATTCATATTTCTGTTTTTGTTCTAGTATTGTGTCATTTTTTTAATCACTATTGCTTTGTAGTATCGCTTAAAATCAAGTATTGCTAGCCTTCTGTTTTCCTCTTATTGCCCAAAATTGCTTTTGATAATCTAAGTCTTTTCTGTCTCCATGTCAATTTTAAGATTCTATTCTCAAGATCTGTAAAGTACACTACTGGTATTTTGATTGGGATTATGATGAATCTGTATAGAAGCTTTTTACGGTCATTTTGGCAATATTTGTTCTATCTATCCAGGAGCAAGAGACATCTTTCCACTTTCTGGTGTCCTCTTCAATCTCCTTCTTCAGAAGCTTTTTTCTGTACAAGTCTTTCATTTCTTTGCTTAGGTTAATTCCTAAGTATTTCATTTTTCTTGAAGCTATTGTGAATGATATTGTTTTCGTAATTTCATTCTCATAGTGTTCATAAATACAAATGCTACTCTTTTGTATGTTGATCTTGCAACCTGAAGATGGTTATTAACTCTAAGTTTTTTCTGTGGAGTTCTATAAAAGAAGTACTCTTAATCTCAGATAAAATGATTAAATGAAAAGATACATGTGATATGTTGATTTTATTGTTGCTAGTTTTTTAAAAAATCTTTACATTTTTTGGGTCCAGTAACACTTTACAAAAAGGTCAGAACTTGGAAGAGAAAAGAGAATAAGCAATCATAGGTAATTTTTCCTAACAGGCAAAGTAGGAATATAACAAATGAACATTAATGAAAGAATGAATGTGAATCTGATGAAATAATATATAGTTGTGAAAATAATATATAGTTGTGAAATACAGTTAAGCAACATAGATGACTTTCACAAATATAATGTTGGATCAAAAAGTTCAGAGAATTATTCATATAATAAAAGCCATTAATACAAACATTTTAAAAACTAAAGTATACTTTTCTACAGTACTGCATATGTGTTTAAAAAAAGAAACTCTAAAAAAGAAGAAACTCTAAATTCAGAATTGTATTAACCTTAGGAGGTTAGAAGAGATGGCACAGGATAAAGACCCATAGGAGACCTCAAAGATATTTGCAATATAATTTATGTTTCTTAAATCCATGACCAGTATATAAATATCAATTTTATTGCTACTCTTAATATTATACACGAATGTGGAATATTTTCCGTGTTATATAATTTTGTTGGTGGTCTTTGTGTCATTAAAATTCTAGAGGGAACCATTTTTGGCTATAAGTAAGTTTTCCGGGGCCACATATATATTAGGAGTTTTTAGGTATTCTTCCTCTTGCCTTACTTTTAAGGTAGGTACTTTATTCTCTTCCACAAGATGAGCAAGCACATTTCCCTAGTGTAAACTAGGGTCCCTGGTGTAAACTAAGGGTCTTCTGGCTGAGTAGAGATGGAGTGAGAATTTGAAACAACACTTTTCTGATTTCAAAGTGCATGCTTTTCCTGTCCTACCAAATGCTACCAAATATTCCTACTTGGATTATTTCATTTAATCCTCTCAATAATTTATTCAGAAAGGCTTAGCTTTGTTTTTTTAAGATGAGGAAATTCAGCAAGGTTAAATGGCTTTCCCAAGATCTTGCCATACAAGAATTTAAATCCAAATCTTTTCATTCCTAAATGCAGTGACTAGCCAACCAAGAATATCATCATGTTCCCAGTGATACATCTTAGAGTAATCAGGGGTGTAACAGAGTAGGACTTAAGATTTAAATTAACTTCTAGTATACATTAGAGCAATCAGCTATCTGATTAAAACCTTCATCTTTTAGTTTTCTTTCTTCTAATATAAATAACTAGAGTGACATTTAGCAAGAATGATTTTATATTCTGATAGCTTCATAAATGCTGACCAATTTTCCTGTTTCCCAGAACTGTGGTTCACACACCCTGTTTCTTAAAATGTAAAGTTCAAGTGGGAAGGTCAAATGAATCACTCAAGAGCATGAGCAGTGGTGGCAGATACATACCTTCCAACACGCAGGTCCTTGCCCTTATCATCGAAAACTGATTTTCTTTGGCAGGGAAGGAAAATTCCTACTTATTTCTTCGTGTCTACCTCAACCTTTAGCTTATTTACTTTATCCTACATGGCTTTCAGTACTTTTTTATATCAGTCTCAAGAAACTGTTGATCTCTGATGGCCAGAGAGTCAGGAACACAGAATGTGCTCTTTCTACTCTCCACGCTGGAATGCTATTTTGGTTCCACTTAAACAGTAAGATGTTGCAAAGGTTGTGACTGATGTGATGCTTATTTTTTTTAACCATTTATTTTTAACACAAAATAATTCATGTAAAATAAATAAATAAGCTCCATCCTGGAACTGAGGTACAGTAATGAAATTGTATTTTCTTTTCTCTGGGACACAGGTCACTTTAAGTCAATTAATGATAAAAAAGCGACATTGGGCAGTTTGAATTGGGAAATGACAAATCTTAAAATATAGGCAATTTGAATCAGAAGTACACTTAGATTGTAACTTAATTTATATAAATGTGGACTAAATCAAGGTCACAGTCTTCATAGCTCTAAGATGCAGGAATAGTATCTTATAGAGTGTAAGGCATGGAGATGCATGAGATAGGAGAGTCATAAAGCTCATGAGATTTTTTTCAATTGGATAGGGTGTCAGATTATGAGTCTGTTAGTTACCCAATCAGTTCATTAATGTATATGTAGATATGTGAACAAGCCAATATCTATATACAATGAGTAACTGCAGATATTCTGACATATATCAGTGAAAAATGCATCACAAATCTTTCATCTTTAGCACTGCAATTCAAATGGAAATAAAGATGTTGTTTGAGTTAGCATGAAATGTAGTATCCATAATGCTTTAGTTTAAATGTCTGATATTAAGAAGCCTGAACTCTTACACTAATATTAAATAGCAAAAGTTTTGAGTGAGACTGTGTACCATGCGCTATGAGCACTTGACAGCATTCTTTTATTCAGAGATTACAACCTTCATAGGAAATAAGTACTGTTATTATCCTTGTTTATTCAGCAAAGGAATCTGAAGCTTGCAGTTCAACAACCAAGGTCACAGAGCTAGTGCGGCAGAATCAGATTTAAATTCTGGTCCATAATAAGGCATTGTGGTGCATATCTGTAATTAAAGCACTCTGGGAGGCCGAGTCAAGAGAAATATAAATTTGAGTAGTGGCAACTTAGTAAGTTAGCAAGACCCTGTCTCAAAATTAAAATTTTAAAAAGTTGCTGGGGTTGTAGCTCAAGATGAAGCCCATGGTTCATTTCCCAGTAGCACCAAAAAAAAAAAAAGAGACAAAAACTAAAACCAAAGAGGGGAAAAGTAATGCCAAACAAAAAAATTCTCTAAGAAATTACTTAGCAATTTGCCAGACCACATCATGGAGATAGCTATGAAAATTAAATGAGCCAGGAAGGAATGTTCTAGAAGAGGAGAGAATCAGGCAGGTGCTCTAGACTCCAGTTATGGTCATTTCCCTTATATATTCGCCAGCCTGAGAGGATATAAAACAAAAAAGTTAACCAAGCAGATGAGGGGACAGAGTCTACGTATGCTAGCTTTCTTCAGACACTACAACAGATGTCAAAAGCAGCTTTCAAGTTCAAAAGAAGTCATAAAAATAGCCTGAGGGTCTGGGGCCTGTGGAGGGCGCAGCTTCCTGGGCAGTAGTACTACGTGTTGAAAAGAGAATAAAGAAGCAGGTCACTCAAGAAACTGTGCCTCATTCACTGATATTCATACACTTCATTATCACAGATGCTAAACTCCAGGAAAGGAAAGACAACAAGCAGCTAGAACTACTGGTTTTTTTTTTTTCTTGTTTATTTGATGCTTATTTCATAGCAGGTACTATATAACAATCCATTCACATTTTCAGTTATATTTATGAATATTGATTGATTGACAGAGCACCTACTATGTTGCTTCTGTTCTAGGTACTGGAAGTATGGAAATGGATAAACCAGATTCCCTACTCCCATGGAGTGCAGCTGTAGGTGGAATCTTGAATGTTTCCCAAAGGCCAGGGTGTTAAAAGGTTTGGCCCTCAGCCTGTGGTGTGGCTGGAAGTCACTGCAGGATTTAGGAGGTGGGGTCTAATGGAAGGAAGTCAAGCTCACTGGGTCCATGCCCCTGCAAGAGTTTGTAGGACTGCGGTGGCTCTCTCTCTCTCTCTCTCTCTCTCTCTCTCTCTCTCTCTCTCTCTCTTTCAAGCAGAAGCAGACATTTCCATCATTAAGCACCATCCTTGTCACAGAACCAAAGCAGTGGTGCTACTCAGTCTTGAAGTTGAAACCTCAAACCCATGAACCAAAATAAGCCTCTCTGCTTCCTAAGTAGCCCATCTCGGATATTTTGTTACAAGGATATGAAGTCATGTATTATAGCACATTTTCTGTGCATGGCTCTATGCTAGGTGATTTCATGTACCTTTTCCTATCAGTCCTTTGCAGAAACATGAAAATCTACTAAAATATCTAGCAGCAGAGAGACAAAATTTTAAGAGAATAAATTTGAGTTTTTCGACCATTCTCTATTCCATTTCATATTTTTCTTTAAAATAACAGTGTTAAAATGATTCAAACTTATTTCTCCCTACGTGAATCTCTCTCTTAATTTATTGTTCTTAAGAATTACTATGGAAGGTTATATTTAGGAAATCACTTATACTGTACTTTGTGGATAATTCAAGGAACTTCTCCAGGGCAACTTTGATTACAGTTAATTACTGTTTTGCTGGCTGACTTGAGATTTCTATTCTCTTAAGAAAGATGTGACTCTTACTCTACAAATAAAGTTGAAAACAGATCCAAATGAAGATCTTTGGTCAGAAGTAGCAGCAGCATTCCTTTTGGACCCACTCACAGATGTCTGAAGAGCTTTTGGTTTTAATGAATGAAGTTTTTATTTCCGGGTACCTCTGAACATAGCTACTGTCTTACATAGCTCAGGCATGTCACAGATTTTATAGTACAGATGCAATGTAGTTTTGTTTGGGATACAGAAACAACTGCATTTATAAATCTGGAATGTTAAAACAAATCTGGAAGGTTGTTGAGAAACAATTAGCCCTTGACAAAATAATTCCATACTAACTCTTCCTCAGTGTTGAACGTTTTCACACTATACCTGACCTAAATTCCATGTTCAGCAGATTTTTTTCCCCAAATGGCATATTTTTAAGTGACAGATGTAGATGCATTCAGGTATAAGAGAATATACAATAGGGCATAATTAAATAAGACAAAATATATCTTTATTGATTTAAATATTCAAGACAGACTGTCCATCTAGGAAGAATTTACTGGAACTCATTTGACAGGCAAATGAGTTACCAGTAACTCATGTCAATATTTTTCACCATCAGATAATAAGCAATATTTAAAATGCAAGGAATTCAGAACTGTTAACAGTGTCACTGTTTGAATGTCTACTTTATATGCTTTAATTTTGTAACTTGAACAACTATTTCCAATGATGACAGTATGTAACTTATCAAGTGGCGATTTCTTAGTGTTTTTGTTTTTTTGTTTTTGTTGTTGTTCTTTTATTTTTTCCCTTTGGAATTCTGTATTGTTGCTACCCTTTTTCTGTTTTGTTTGCCTTTTTTTTCTCTTTAAATAAAATTTTATAAAATCTTTTTAAAATGCGAGGAATCTCTCATTCCAATAGGCAGTGAGAAGAAATGATTCCAGGCTTTGTGTTATTTGTCAAAGGTAATTTGTCAAAGGGGTCAAAAGGTAATGTTTCACACCACAAATACATAGAATAGTTTCTGGAAGGAAGAGATCAACAACAACAACAACAAAAGGCTAAGAGAAGCAGAGAGAATTCTGCTATCATGTGGTTCATATACCTCACTCATGGGTCATTCTGAAGGAAAAATTCTATGTCTGTCCTGTGAAAGTAAAAGGCTACATGAAAGGAAAAATACACATAAAATACACTCCTAGGTGATAAAAAGTCCAGAAATGCTGGGTCTTGAAATTATTGTGAAACAGTCATGATTTCAGTATCTGTTTCTCTTAAGTTGTACTCAAAATTTATCAAGTCACTCTTTAAATTCAAACAAAAAAAATACACATCAGTTAGAGAGTAGAAAGTATCTAGGATACCAACTCTCCATAGAAGTGAAAAGTGATATATGCACACTTTCAAATATACACAGGATACTACGAGACCACCATCTGCAGAAGCTGCGTTTAGTCCTATTTTAGTTGGTCAGGTTGAGATTCATTATGGTCCCTTGCTCATCCTTTTTGTGGAACTGGTGTGGGGTATAGGGATTAATTGAGAAAATCACATATTATACAAGCCCCTATGAGCCTAGCTCCTCCCACAGGTTCCACAGAGTAGAACTTGGTGATAGGCTGTTAAATACACTTTAAGAAGGCAAACACATTATTAGCGGAAGTCTATATGGAATACCTACTATGAGGACGTCTTTAAAAGAAAACAGATTGGACTTTGCCAGCAGACTGAGATGTAAACCGCAGTTCTGATATTTGTTAGCTTCATGACCTTCTTTATAAACTGTCCTAGGCTCTACTTTTGCTACAGATTCAGTTCATGCTATTGATCTCACATGGTAGTTGAAATTACTGGGTAGAACACATAGTGCCCCAAACATAGAAACCTTCAGTAAGGATTAGAGTTTCCATTCTTTTTGAAAATCTACTTCTCCTGACATTTCTAAATAGTTAATTTCAGGAAATAAAGGCAATCGCCCTAAAAGAAGGAAAGTAAGGTGAACCCTCTGATTGCCACAGCCTGCTGCTCAGAGAACATTTCTTGACATGGCAGAGGGAAGAGGGACCCAGGCAGGGTCTGGCAATCACCTGGGGCCAGGATACAGAACCAGGTGCTAGGGGAGGTCAAGGTGGCCACGTTCTCAGAGCAGAGTAGGGAAAGGACAGACCTGCCCAGAGACAGAACTCTGGAAAACCAGGAGAAAGTCACCCGCAAGTCTTCAGTGCAGGACTGATTAACTATGTATGTCAGAAAAATATCCAGGGCTGGGTAAAGATCCAGCAGAATTTATTAGAGGAATGCTCACAATGCCCCCAATATGTCCAGTGCTCACAATGGCACAAGAACAGTGCTTAATCTCAACAGCCAATATTGAAAACTGAATACTAACAGGGCATCAGTTAGAATACTAACAAGGATTTTGCCTCAATAGTGAGGAAAATAATTAACCCCAGGTTAAGTATTGCTCTGTTCTCTGTTTAAAAAGTGTACATGTAGGATCCAAAAGGATCAACTGTTTCCACATAACTTAACCATGTCCCAAAGCTAAGCTCAAAAATAATTAAAGGAATGCAAAAATACTCAGAACCCAACAAAGCAGATTGTGGAATATCTAGAACTCAGTGGGAAAAAATCACCAGGAATACAAAAGAAAATCAAATATGATCAGAAGAAAAATGGATTAAAACTAAAACAACATGCTTGATAGGAAAAATAGAGAGCATTAACTCAGTTATCATAATTATCCCATCTATTCAAAGTGCTAACAGAAAACTGAGCATATTACAGATATGATATATGTAAAACAGATGAATCTTGAGCTTTTAGAGATAAACCTATAACACTGAAATTAAAAATATATTGAAGGAAATTAAGAGCAGATTGGACATTTCAGAAGAAAATATTAGTAACCTTGGAAAAATGATCCAAAATGAAGTACAAAGAAAAAAAAAAGAAAACTATTAGTGAATTATGGGACAATTTCGAGCAGGCAAATTGGAGTCCCCAGTGAAGTGGGGGAAACAAGGGAAAATATTTAAAGAAATCATGGTAAAGCTTTTTGCATTTGGTAAAAATTATAAGCACAAATTTAAATGCAAAACAGGCCCAACAACTTATACTTTATTAGAAAGCTACAAAAAAGGTCAAAGCAAAGGATACAAAAACATACTATAGGCTCGAAACTGGTGTGGTTCCATTCATATCTGAGTAAACAATATGATTAGGAATAAAGAGAGCTATTTCATAATGATAAAGGGTCTCAATCATCAGGAGGATAAAACAATCCTAAAATTTATAACACTTAATAATAGATCTTCAAAGTGTATGAAGTAAAGTAGAACTGCAAAAAAAAGGTACATTCACAATTATAATAGAATTTTGTGAGATGTTGAACTGGTCAACTGATTTTTGATAAATATGCAAAAATCAGTATAGTAGGAAAAGGAGAGACTTTTCAACAAGTGATAATGAAACAATGGGATTTTGATGTAAAAAACAAAAACTCTAATCCATTCCCCACACAACATACACAAAACAAAAAGTTTAATTCACATTAAAAAATATTTAGTAAATGACTTCATCAGAACTAAGAACTTTGCTCTTTGAAAGATGCTGTTAAAACAATGAAAAGGAAAATCACCAATTAAGTGACAATGTCTTCATATCATCTATCTGGAAAATAACTTATATACTAAATATATAACAAATTGTCTAATTCCAATAATAAGAAAGCAACTTGATATTCTTAAAACTGATTAAAAATTTTGAAGAAGCATAGGAAAAGAAAAAATACAAATGGCAAATAAGCATAGAGAAAGAAATGCAGGATCACTATTATGAAAAAATTCAAATTCAAAGAGCTACCACTATTAAACTAGCAAAATGGTCACGGCCATGTTTATAGCAGCACAACTCCTAATAGCTCAGTCCTGGAAGCAGCCTACATGCCCATCAGAAGATAAATTGATAAAAGATGTGACATGTGTACATTCACAGTGGAGTAGGACAATGAATACATCTTGAGGCCATCAATGCTCAGTGAAATAAATCAGACACAGACTAAATATCGCTTGGTTTTTCTTATATGAGAAACCCACAATATAAACAAAGGGAGCAAAATTTAAAAATAGATGATAGGAAAAAAGGAAAGAAGACTTTGTGGAGATTGGGATGAGATCTACACTGGAGAAGACAGGAGAGAGGGGAAGCAAAAGGGAAATAAAGGGGATTGTGATGTGATACGTGTATGTACCAATTTCTCCAGATGAACTCATTATTATATGTATTGCAAACACATGCTAATTAAAAAAAAATAATAAATGGCTAAAATTAATAAGGTTGCACACATCAAGGATTGATACGAATATGGAAAACTATATCTGCTTTATCGCTCAATAACTTTGGAAAGCAATTCTAAGTTTCTTCAGAAGTTATACACACCTGCCACATAATTCAGCTATTCTACTTCTTTACCAAAGAGAAAGAGAGGTGTATGTGTATGCCAAGACTTGCACCCACATGTACTTGTCTGCTTTAGTGGAATAGCCAACCACTACAGCTAATGTAAATATTCATTAGCATGTTAAAGGATCAGTGAATAGTAACAGCACTATACAATGGAATCTACAATAACGAACTATGCATTGCAATTTCACAATAATCATACTGTGTGAAAGAACCCACAACATAAAGAAAACATACTATATTTCAGGGCATTAAAACAAGTTGCATAAACTGACTGAATGGCTTTAAAAAATAAACATTTATTGCCTGTAATTCTGAAACCCAAGATTAAAGTGTTTGCAGATCCAGTGTCTAGTAAGGGTCTACATATTAATTTGTACATGTCTCTTTTTATGTTGTGTCTTCACATGGCAGACACCAGATAAAAGAGAGCAAGCATTCTGTCTCTTATTAAGATACTGATTTCATTACTGACTACCTAATTACTTCTCAAAATGTCCTTTCTCTTAATTCCATCACATTGGGAGCTAAAGTGTCAACACACAAATTTTGGTAAGACCGATTCAGCTCATAACATCCTATAATTCCATTTATATGAAAATCTAGAAATTGTAAACAAATCTATAGTGGTAGAAGACCAGCCAGGAGTTGCCTAGGAATGTGACCAGGCCTTCCCCTAAACCGAAATTACAGGGGGATATAAAGAAACAGGATAGGTTAATGGATGTGATCATATAATGGTTGAGATGATAGATTTAGAGACGTAAAACAGTCAAGTCTTAAATTGTGTACACTTTAAAAACGTGATTTGGAGGAGCTAAAGATGGTGGACCGGTAAGCAGCAGGATACGGAGCCTTTCTAAGAGAGACAGCTCAGATGCCTGAATAAAACATCCTGGTGAGGTCCGGACACAGGGAGGCATTCTCTCAACCCAGGAAGAAACTGAAGGGAAAAGAGCTGGTCAAATACAAAATCCTGGGGCTACCATTAGAGAAGCTAAGATGAACGGATACAGTGCTCTCGCTGAGCCACCTGAATTCATGCAGCTGAGACTGGCCTGAGCACCCGAACTAGTGCTGATGCAACTGGGCTGAGCTGCCCTGAATGAGGAGCTGAGGTGCCCCACATGTTACTTGCCAAGAGGCACTGTGAAATCGCACTGCAGCCATGCTGAAGTCAGAGGTTGGGGAACCCAACAGAGAATGGAGCCAGAGAGGGACCTGCATTAACTCATGGTGAGTGTTGGGAATAAGACCCTCCCAAGGGAAAGAGGTGACCAACTGGATGACATGGTGGAGTCAGGCAGGACAGGCCTGAACTAGGAATGGCAGTGACTCAGTTGGTTACTCCCCTCCCCGAGCAGATTGGTGGGATCTGCTTGGCCTGGGTCACACCCCTGGCTGGGACCCAATAAGTGGTCCCAAACCAATTCCCTATGCACAGCACACACTAATGCAATGAAGGACCCCAAAGGTTGACTGGCCTGGAGGGGAGGGACAAGCATACACTGCTCCTGCTTGCACTTCAATGACCAACAGCAAACTAGGAAGGGCAGAAACCCCTACTAGCATGCTTCAGAGGAACTATAACCAATACAGAAAGATGCTGGGAACTCCACTATACACTTGTATGGAAGAAAACAAAAACATGGCAAGAGAAAGAAATGAGAAAAAGCCCCCAGCCCCCAACCCTGAGAATATTGCTCCAGGAGAGGTAAATACAAAAGAGACTGAGGGCAGCAAACATGCAATATCAAACATGGCATCAGCGGACATGAAGAGATATCTTCAGGACCTCATAGATGAGCTCAAAACTGAAATATTAACTCAAGTAAAGCAAGATATAAGAAGATTAATAAAAGAAATGCTAAACACCTCTCAAGAAGACACAGATGGAAGAACGGAGGAACACAAAAAAAGGAAAGAAGCCTGCAATGAAGAATATAAAAAAAAAACCCTAGAATACATGAAACAGATTCAAAGAGGTTATCAGGGAATTAAAAACTCCATTGAAAGCTGGCAAAATTGCTTGAAAGAAACTAGAAATAGATTAACAAAACTTGAAGCTAGGTTTCCAATGTGTGATCATGAAAGGAAAGATCTCTTAAAAATAACAAGGAAACAGGCAGTAACAATACAAAAGCTAGAAGACAACAAGAGGATCTATTACCTATAAATAAAATAC
>PVJX010010455.1:0-56974 GCA_004027295.1 Dolichotis patagonum
TTCAGAAGATAGTTTACATTTTTCATCAGTTTGAATTGTTTGTAGTGTTTGGTATATATGCTCCTAAGAAACTTAAAATGCATAACCTATCACTGCTGAAAGGTCAAACCTAGAGAATAATGGATAAACCAGTTAATGCCATGTAGATAAATAAGAAGCTGCTTAAACTCAAAACACGTAAGTTATTAACATCTGAAGTCTATGCAAATTCCAAAGCACACAAACAGCTAGGTCTTAGCTCATGAAAATAAATGTTCCGAAAACTCACAAAGCCATTACCTCAAGTAATCCTGAGTTATTAATTTGCCTTTTGTGCTTCACTAGAAATACCTTATATCATATCTTTATATCACCTCACAAACTAATACATGTAATTGTTCCAGTTGTTTAGCACATAAAACTATGTGGGAAGATCCCAAAGTGGACCTGAAACACAAGATACAATCATAACTCTAAAGAAGAAGCAGAAATGAGTCAGTTAGGCATCACTGAACCTGTGTACAAATAAAATGGCCCCACTTAGGCATCTGTGAGCATTTGTGTCTGTTTGCTGGGAGGATGCACCTCAGGCCAATCAGCGGCTCTCATGGCCGCTTCATTGAGGCAGGAAGGTTTGTCAGGCCAGAGTGCTGGATTACTGGTGGCTGCTCCCAGCATGCCAGGGGCTGCCTGGCCACCCTCTGCCCCCAGCCACAGCCTCTGCCCTGGGTGGCGTGGAGTCCAAAGCAGAGGGCAGGAAGCGAGCACAAGAGAGAAAGACCCTACTGTTTCCCCATACTGCCAGAGATGGACCCTTGTACATTTTTAAACAGTAATTCCAGCACCAACGGAGGATGAGGCAAGAAGACCACAAACTCAAACCCAGCCTGGGCAACTTAGTGACATCCTTGCTCAAAATAAAAATAAGATAAGGCTGGAGAAGCCCTTATAAAATAAGGGCTGGATTCAATCTCCAATATCATGCAAAAAAGAAAAAAAAAGTGAAGAAAGAAGAGCCATCCCTTATATGGAAAACATGGCAAATGGAATATAATTGTTAGAAAAAAATTGTACTTGAAAGCACATCCTCAAAAAGCAAAAATTAAAAAAAACTTATGAGATAAACAGAAAAACTTGACATTGTCTCTTTTTTACATTGAAGAATACCCTAAATTCCTTGGTATGAAACTTTGTGATTTTTGTATGAAAATGTACTGTGACTTTGTATGGTTAAGGTCCTTTCCATCTAGAGACTCCGTGGAGGATTTTGGATGAATGGACATACCTGCGATTATCATGGAGCACAGAAGGAGCGAACTGGGTACAGGTGAAGTAAGACCAGCTCTCAGGTCACTCACGCTGGGGCTGGGTGATAGTGCCACACTGCTGTCTCTGCTCTTGCACATTTTAACATTTTTCTTAAGAGGAACAACATCATTATATCAAACTGAGCTGGCACCTATAATCCTAGGTTCCTGAGACACTGAAGCAGGAGGATCTCAAGTTCGAAGCCAGCCTGGGCAACTTAGCAAAATCCTGTCTCAAATTTTAAAAATATTTTCAAAAGGATAGGGATGTGACTCAGTGGTGCTTGCAGGGTCCAATTCCTCGTGCTGAGAAACACACACACACACACATACACACACACGCACACACAGAGCCCACAAAAAAACCAAAGTGTCTTCCACTTGAAAGCAATGTACACCCTGCACTTTCACAGCACACAGGACTGAGTTTTCTGAATGCTCACAGGGACAGCACCCCAGGACCCCTCATGGCTCTGGGCGAGAGCACCCAGGTACAGTATCAAGAGGATCGTCACAGCCTGAGGAAGCATAGTTGACCTTATAGATCAGGAAAACAAGGCTCAGAGAGGTGAGGGAATCTGCCCCAGGTCACACAGTTAGCAAGTGGCAGAGCTGGGTTGTGATCCCAGGCTGTGTGGTTGTTTGGTGCCTGTGCTCGACCACCTCAGAAGCTCTGTGCCGTAGTTTTTTATTAGTCCACGTTTGCAGTATCTAATGTTTATACTCCTTGTGGTGAGGTGGTCCATGTGCATGACACATCTTAATTCTTTTTCTCATTCCCTTTCCCTCCTCTTCCTCCCCCTCTCTGTGTCTTGGTCCTCTTCCCATTTGAGAAAATACTACTTCCTACTACCTGTCTTCTATTGTAGATTATCTTAAATAAATTAACCAGCCTTTTAAGGTGCCTGGCACCTAATAGACATTCAACATGTATTCAGATCAGATTGTGAAGACTACAATTTCATGGCACAGAAAGGATAAAACCCACAAAGCACCCCTGAGTACAAAAAGGAAGACAGAAAGGACTATTTCTCTATTTAAGTGAGATACAAAATCAGAGAAAAGAGGTCTATGGCAATAGAGGCCAGGGTAATAGAATCAGACCAATCAGACCAATAGAATTCTATTACCCTGGGGACAAAGTAACTAGAAACATAGGACATTGGGGAGGAGGTTTCATGTTTTCTCTCAGCCTTCCCTCAGGTGCTGAGGATGGGACCCAGGGATTTCACAGTGAGCTACATTTCCAGCCCTTTTGATTTTATTTCGAGACAGGGTCAGGCTAAGTTGCCAAGTTGCCCAGCCTAGACTGGAACTTACAAGCCTCCTGCCTCAGCCTCCCAGAGTGCTGGATTACAGGAAGCACCACCATGCCTGGTTGATGATCTTTTGCTTGATCTGAGGGCAGTCACAGAGTGTGCACCTTGGGGAAATCCACTGAGCTGCAAGCTCATGGTATGCTCTTCTGCATGTAAAATACACTTTTGTCTCTTGTTTATTTTTAACTGGAGTGAAACCAACCTAAGGAAACGTACCACCTTAAATATGTAAGCACACAGCTCAGTAGTGTTCAGTGTACTCATCTTATGCAATCACTACACAGTTTTTTCCAAAAGTAGTCAATCAGACCAAAGGACCCAGAGTTTTATTTATTCTGAGCAGGATGATAACTGAGTTCTAATTGCATTGTAGATGCGCTGCCTTAAAACTCAGAAAAAAAATAACCTGGGCATGGTGGTGCACATCTGTAATCCCAGCATGGAGGGAGACTGAGGCAGAAGGATCATGAGTTTGAGTCTCACCTGGGAAACTTAGTGAGAACCTGTTTCTAAATAAAATTATTTTAAAAGGGCTAGGATAAAGAAAGATAAACTTGAGGCATTCATAAGTAAGTGCAGGCCACAATATTTAGTAAAATAAGTCAGACACACAAACTTGAATATTGTGTGGTTTCTTTTATAAGAGAAACTCTCTCTCTATGTATAATATATATATATATATATATACTGAAAGCACAAAATGAAGATAAATAGGAAGGAAGTAGGGAGATCTTTTGCAAATGTATGAAGGAACAAAAAATGGAGGAAAGGGTTTAAGAAAAGTATTTGAAGGGAAAAGATGATGAAAATGGAGCGTTTGCAGATGGGAAGGAGACCAAGAACTGGAAAGAACAGGAAGAGAGGGTGAAGGAGGAGATAAAGAAAATGAAGAAAAATTAATCTGTGATATATACACATACCAACTCCTCATTATAATACAGTCATTATGGATTGCAAACATGTACTAATAAAAAAAACAGTACAATACCCTGTACTGCAAGAAAAAAAAATCAGAGGAAAAAAACAAAAGATTCAACAGAAAAATGAAAGGATACACACATTTCCACTTCCAGGAATCTGGAACTCTAGGACTCAAAAGCATGTACCAAAGAGAGAGAGAAAGAGAGAGAGAGAGAGAGAGAGAGAGAGAGAGAGAGAGAGAGAGAGGGAGCTGCTGGCTCCCTCTGCAGGCTTTGAGGCCTTTGACAGTTACGAGGTGTGAAAGCCGCTTTGGTCAAGGAAACCGGACAACCATGAGACGCTGCAACAGTGGCGTTTCCCACATTGGGCTCCCTGGAACCCTGTTTCTCTGATGTACTGGTGGGGGGGGTGCGCAATGGGACAGTACTGATGTCAAATCCTCTAGGAAGGCAGCTTGTACTCTGTCCCCTTCATTACCATGCAGAACGCATGTTAGGATATCCACACTCCTGGCAAATCTTGAAATCCAATACTCCTTGACTGCTGCAAACCTGGGGCTCTGCAAATAACTTGGCCACGTGTCTGCCCTGGAGAAAATTCAGTGAGCCCTACCAGTAGTATGGACACTAACTGCTAAGTCATGCTATCTTCTCATTTAATCCCCTCAAGCACCTTAAAAGAGACAGCATCCCTCCTTTACAAATGAGAAACCGAGGCACAGAGAAATCAAATACCTTACCCATCACTCTATGGCTAGTTATGGTGGAATCTGAATAAAGAAGCATTTTCAGGGACCTCAGGTCTCTGTCCACCTTCTCTAGAGCAAGTAGAGAACTTGAGGACAGAGGAATTGCAAATATAAGACACACAACCTGAATCGATTGCGGTGAATTCAAAGCTCAAGATAAATTAGCCTTCTTGGGTATCAGGACTTGTCTCAGTGTACACTGAGAGCCTTGAGTTTTTAAAAATTTGGGGTAGTATTAGTAAGGCAGAGTGTTGGGACAGATATTCAATCGAGGAGATGCAGGGTGGGGGGGAACCCTCTCTGGGGCCCTGGGTTTTAAACCTATGGCAGCCATTGGAGAACACAGGGCCAGCAGTGGGATTCTGAGGGAATTAAAGTGACACTTAGCCTGCTGCTGCCTGCTGCAGCCTTGGCTTTATAATGGGTTTCTCAACCCTGTTTGAAGCTGACATTTGGGGGCCAGTCAGGTCTTTCTGTGGGGGATCATCTTGTGCACTATAGGAGTCCAGCAGTCCATCGAGTCCACTCAATGCCAGTACCCACCCTTCCCCAAGCCATGCTGATCAAAAACATGTTCCCAGATGCCAGGTGGTCCCTACAGGGAAAAGCTGGCCAGCTGAAAACTTGGGATTTATAGGGAAAACAGCCTAACTTAGGCAAGATGACTAAAGCTGAGCGTGACACCACCCAGGGAACCTACACCTAGAGCCCCAAGGATAAGGTCAGCCAGGTAAAGGAGCACATCAGACCAGAGGCTGGCCTCGGAGACTGTGCCTGCTGCCTTGCACTGTCCCTCCCCACAGCCATCTTCTCCCCACATCTCCCAGATCCTGCGCTCTGCACCCACCCTGAGGGCTGAAAGGACATCTGCAGGATTATTCCCCAGAACTGACAGAGGCTAAGAACCATTCATGATCAAGGGCTAAATCCCCCTGATCCCCATTTCCCCCTGTACTCTAGACTGAACTCTTAGAGCATTGAGTTATATCCCCAATATTTTATTGGAGACATGATATTCCTAAATCGCCCATGCTGGTCCCGAACTCATGATCCTCCTGCCTCAGCCTCTTGAGTAGCTGGGATTATGGGTGTGCAACACCACGTCTAGTCTGAGCATCTGAGTGAAAGCAAAGGTCTCTGCTTGTACTACCATTAGCAATACTTGAAAAATGTACAAGTGTTGGTGAGGGTCCATTCCTGGCTTCCTTTCCAACAACCGCTGCTTCATTCTTTCAGCACAACAAGCTGCCCATTAGTCTCTGGAAGACCATAGGCCTCCAGCCACAATCCCAGCTCTGCCTTGCCCTGGGCCACTCTGGGTAAGTCACTCTCCCTCTCTGCTTTTTCATTTGGAAGAAACAATGGTGGCTTGGCCTCACATTACTGCCTATGGTTCCGATGACTTGGGATTGAAGAGTTGAAATTGGACCAATGTCCGGCTGCTTTTTTTGTTGTTGTTTGTTTTAGTCTCAGTTTTATTTCCTCTGGAGGAACCCAAGAGGTAAGAGACCCCTCTGCTTCAGTGTGAAGGGCATATGAATGACAGAGTGTAGGATTTGCCTATTGCCAGGCCTGGTCACCATCAGCTGCCCTCGGGATTTCCCTTCAAAATCGCCAGCTCAGAGAGACAAACCCAAACCTTGCCTGGGGGGCAGGAGAGTGTTCAATCACAGAGTGACTGAGGCCAGATCTTCAATTATTGCTGGGATTTTAAAGGCTACACAGGCAAGACGGAAGTTCTCTGAGCCCAAGTGGTTGTACACACATGAGCCGGAAGGAGAGGGGCTGAGCCCTAGGGTTCACGTGTCCTTTAGGCCCAGACTGTCCCAGGAGGCCAGCTGGCCTCTAAATCTCTTATTTAAAAAAGCTATTCTATTGGTCTATATCTATTATCGAAAATAGGGCGTGAATTCAGGTAGTTTTCTACATTCCCTACCTCTATTTCTCTTGGAGGTTCAGGGGGGTGAGCCTTATTTGTTACCCCTGTTTTCCTGCTAAGATGAGTGAGGTCTTCAAAGATAAGCTAAAGCGCCAAGTGGGGGGCTCATGCCCGTGATCCCAGCACCCTGGGAGGCTAAGGCAAAAGTGTCCCAAATTCAAGCCCAGCTGGGTAACTCAGTACAAGACACTGTCTCAAAATAAAAACAAACTGTGAAGGTCCTAGTTCAGTCCACAGTGGGGTAAATCAAAAAACCCTCGCTTGTCAAAACTGGAGTCAGGATTTGAACCCAGTTCTGACAATCACTTCACTCAGCATGAAATCTCTCTCTTGCTCCCTGGTGCCTCACCATCTAGCCACCTCACCGTCCACATCAGTCACCACCCAAGAGCACAGCTCTCTCCTTAGCAAGAAAAGGTGGGCTGTGAACCTGTGGCTTCATTTGGTCTATGACAATCTTTTTCATTTTGTGGTACTATGGACTGAACTACTTTCCTAACCCTTAAAAAGTTTTTTTGTTCTTATTTTCTAGATAGGGACTTGCTGTGACCCAGGCAGGGCTTGAACTTGCCATCCTTCTGCCTCAGCCTCCCAGAAAGCAGGGATTTTAAGTACAGCATGTGCCATCATAGCTGGCATGATTGTTTTTCATGTCACTTTGGAAGGAAATGCTTTTGTTTAGTAAAATGAAATAATTTTTTCCTCCTAGTCAAGATATCTTTATTAGCAAGAGTCACAGTCTGCTCTGCAGAGGGCCTTCTGCAAAGGAGAGAACCAGCCAACTGGGACTCTAACAGCCCCCTTGTGTTTTGTGTTTATAACTCTGGCACAACACTACTTACAATAAATGCACTGTTGCATGTGTGTTTGTTCCAAGGTGAAATCTGTTCTTTCGAGGGCCATTTAATACTATCTATTAATTTTAAGTGTACATCCCCACTAACTTAGCAATTGCATGGCTGAGAAGTTATCCCGCAGATAAACTCATAAATTAGACAAAAATATACAAGTTGAACATCCCTAATCCAAAGAGCTAACATCCAAAACTTTCCTAGTGCTGACATGACACTGCAAGGAGAAAATTCCATAACTGACCTGCGACAGATTACAGTTAACATACAGCTGGCCTGAAATTGTAGCCCAGTGGTAAAGCACTTGCCTAGCATATGTGATTGGGTCCCATCACCAAGAGATAGATAGATAGGCAGACAGACAGACACCTATATGTATATACATGAATAAAATATATTCAGGTACATATACATATGTATACAAATGTTCACAAAATATTCCAAAACTTGAAACACTTTCAGTCCTAAGCATATCGGATAAAGGGTATTCAACCTGAAACCTTGAATATTCCTAGCTATTCCCTGAAATGCTATATATAAGAAATAATGCCATTACCTGGTATATTTTAACAAGTGATTAAGAAAAGCATCATACTTCCATATAAGATAGTACTGCACAGCAGATAGAAAAATGCCAAAATGTATGATATAGAAAGATAGCAAAGATAATATAATTAGGTGAAACAATTAGTTTACAGAATTAGTTACAGAATGCCGACATTTGTATAAAACTTTAATTTAGTAAAATTTCAGAATGCTATAAAATACATTTGCCTCATTCTCCTGTACTTCTACACTACATGTACATGTACATTACATGTACTTCTACATTACATGTAGAAGTATGGGAGAATGACAGGGGGGGAAATAGATCAAAGAGATTCCATCTGGAGACTGGGAGTGACCAGCCCCTTCCGAGAGTCTTGACGTCTGCTGTGTGCTTTGCCAGAGGAGGGGCAGAAGTACAGTCATCCCCCCATGGCTGATGGGTGCCAAGCACGCCATGAACCCTAAAATCTGAGGGGTTCATGTTCCTTACATACAATGGCATAGTACTTGCAAATAACCTGCATACATCCTCCTGTGGACTTCTAATCATCTCTGGATGACTTCTAATTCTCATGCAAATGCTATATAAACAGTTGTTATAATGTATGGTTCAGGGACTAATGACAAGTAAAACAACAGTGTGTGTCCACAGATGCAATTTAAACAATATTTCCCACCCATAGTATACTGAATTCAAAGATATGGACTTATACCACAGAGAGTGGACCGTGTAATCAACATGGCGAGGACGAGTCTGCAGGAGTGAGCAGGCCAGTCCTACAATGCTTTTCTAGGGACTTTGATGAGGATGGGACCTGGCTCCCTGATGCCAGCCAGTGGTGCCCAGGCTCCCTTTTCTAGAATGCTGGGCAGCTTCTGCCTCCACCCTCCGATCATTATGATGTTCTTCCAAATTCTTCCCTTCCCATTCCTGAACTCCGTTTCCTTCCTCATGTGGACATGGGGAATACGATTAAAGGTCAGTGATGACGCTGAGAAGAACCAGGGAGCAAAGGGTCAATGTGAAAGCCAGGCAGGCTTCTCCCAGGCACAGGTGAGCTCTAAAAAGATCCCCCAACACCATGAGCAAATCATGTTTTGACCTAGTAAGGCAATGAAGAAATTTATAATCACTACTTTGAGTCCTAGATAGAACGAGTTTCTAAAAAAGAGATTATACAAAAAATGAAAAAAAAATGAAACGAATTTCTCCATTATAGAAAGACCACACCATTGGCTTCTTGGTTGTGCCAAGGCTTAGCTGTGCCACAGAGAGCAGGCTCCTTATCATTTCTGATTATATTTGCTACAAATGACAGTGATCAGATTTTGTCAGGGGCCAGGCACTGTGCTAAACCTTTCATACCCATGATCTCAGCTAACCTTCCCTGAAAGGTAAGGCAGCCCGTCTTCCTTGTCAGCTAGATGAGCTGTTGTGCAAGTTACTGAGGCTGCTTATTAGTAAAACAGGGCCAATGCTATTAGTATCTGCTCCAAAGGGATCTTGCAATATGAGAATTCCTAGGAAGGCTTCAGCAAGTCACCCAGCAGAGGTGCTCACCACCCATTGGCTATTCTCACTTGTCCCATTTTACAGATGGGAAAACTTACACTGGGGGAGACCAACATCCATGATTTTTAAATTTGCTTATCACCTTCTAGTGGATTGAAAATCAGCCTTGGTTTCCCAGAAAGATCTAATGTACATGTGATTTTAGAATTAACAGTGATGCTTGAAGCATAAATCCCACCCATTTAGATTCAATGCATGGAGCAAAGGAAGAGATAATTTTTCATCAAAAGGTAAAACTTTCAAGTAAAAAGGAATAGGAAAAAGTAATTTTCTTTTCCTCCCAAGCATCCTCTCCTCTGGGCTCCTCCACTGGTTCCTGCCAGAGAAGGACAAGGCAGAGGACTCCCCAGGGCTTTGGCCAGCAAGGCTGCAGTGTGAGGCTGGGTAATTGGTGAGGGGGCTGGGGACAGCCTCATGGAAAATGCTACCATACATGGGCATGTTTGCTTCGATCTCAGCCCTCCCACAGAAAAGTAATGATAAATCCATAACAAATACCTTGTACGGAATAGCACGTCTATTTTAGACATGATAATAAAAGATGGTATTTACCAGGCAAACCCAGGAGGCTGCTCAAAGAAGACCCGGCAAGTTCACATGTTGGGGTTTAGGGATGGCACCCCACCTCAGGTCATCACCCCTCTAGGAAACAACAGTGCTTTTTATTTTAAATGGGTGAAAGGTCAGTTTAAGTTTTCTTCAAAGAGATGCCTATAAATATTTACTTTGCTGGAAGCATTTGCTCCTACCAGAGACCTGACTCCAATAAGAAATTTTGTGCTCAGTAAAGCAAAAAGATGGTAGGGTCAAGGGTATAAACTTGGCATCAGACTGACCAGGAAATGGGTCCTATCATTTACTAACTGTGTGACACTGGGCAAGGATTTCACCTTTCTGAGCCTTATATATTAAGCAAGCATCATGAGACACTGATTGCAATGACTAAAGGAGATCACTTAAGTTAAACGCTGCTACAGGACCTGTCAGTTAAGTGTTCCATCAACAGTAGCTATCTGGAAGAGAAGATGACAGGAAAAGGTTTTTCCTTGCAAAGATACTTGGTCTTATTTTACACCCTGCCATCTCTGATTTCAGTTCAGCATCTTCCAGCTTGCTTTCTTTAAACCAACTTTAAAGCAGCATCTTATGTAAACCAAACAAATGAAGAAGACTGAACCAAAGAAAAACACAACACATGAAGCTGTTTCTTCAGTCAGCCTACATCCCTCTGCCAAGCCCTGTCCAATTCATAACTTAATCTATGAGCGCTTAACACTAAAAACTTTCTACTTTGGGCATCTAAACATTTTCTTTTGCCTCTAGACAAGCATGGCTTTGAATGGTGCCTTTCGGGAAGTGGCAAAAATTCCCACAACTCTCTGTGCCAGGAGCAGCCTTCCTTTCCTTTGGCCCTCTGTGTCCCATGAGGGCAATTTTGTCCTGATGGCGCTGCGGGAAGCCAACATTATCTGACCAAATGCACCTGTAGGGAGTGGGCACAAATGGGGAGCTTGGCATTCATCTGGATATCTGGGGCCCCTGTGGTCAAACTGGGTGAGTTTTAATTTATTCATTCATTTCAGTTCAGAGGGACTGGATCTGGAAGAAAACTGCACTGTCATAAACTAAGGGTAACCAGCCATATCTCCCCGGGGCTATCAGCATGTGTGATAAAAAGGCTTCTCTGCAGAGCACGTGTCCCGCCCCAGGGTGCTTTTAACACATTCTCCACACAGCTGAGCAGAGGCTTTACAATCCACTTGCAGCCTCACTTTGTGTGCCTGGGTATTAGCAAAGTGACTTTTCTGCACTTTTTAAATGCCTAGAATTAAAGTGAAAAGGCCTGATGGTCAGTCAGACCACTTCCTAACAAGAATATTCTGGGAATCCTGGTCGTTCTGTTTTGTTTTTGTCAGGCTGGTGACGGAACCAGGGCTTCAGGCATGTTAGACACGTGCTGTACCACTAAGCTACATCCCCAGTCCCCGGCCTTTATTTTTAAACACAAGGTTTCTGGTTTTGTGTTTGTTTGTTTTCTCCGGGAGTTTCTAGCAGCACTGGGGTCCGACCGGGGTCTGGCATCTGTCATACCCACATGCCAGGGGGACTTCTCATTGGCAAGCTCAGGAAATGCTGGTTTGGAGGAAACTCTGGGATGAGCTGGGATACTAATGGACCTCACCACAGTTCTTGTAAGCGGATGACAGAGATCTGTAGAAGGCCCTGCAGGACTTTCAAACCCACCACCCAGTGTGCCCCAGCAGGACCCCTAGTACTTACAGACCTCCAATTGGGGGCGCTGACGAGAAGGAACTGGATAGAGAGCTCAGATCTGGCACACCTCCCAGGCCGGGGCGTCCAAATCTCCCCTCCAGCCTGGGACTCCGGGTTTTATAGGCCGGAGCAGTCCTGGGGGTGGGGGTGAAGGGTGGCCTCGGGGGCGGGGCGGGTGGGGAGGGTCCAGCGTTGAGCCCTGCACTGCCCGCTGCGAGGCACAGGGGAGCCGCTTTTGCCCAGGGTCCCGCGCGCTCTTAGTGCTGGAGGCGCTCGCCAAAGGGCTGAGGACGCACCCAGCCACCCCTTGCCCGAGCTGTCATCAAGATTCTGGGTCCCTGGAGGAAAAAAAAAAAAAAAAAAAACAGTGGAGCTGGCAGCGTCTATAGGGGATGGAAGAATTTCTTGCCTAAGCCAACTCCAGACGCATGGGCTTTATTTAACCCCTTCCAGCCGCAGCTGGGACAGTGGCGGGGCTGACTTGATGCCTCCTTTTCTGGTCTCATTTTATTTGCCTGCTGCTGGCTAGAAAGTGGGGCAGCCTTGCTGCGCGAAGTGTAAGGAAAGGGGATCCTTCGGAGCTTCTGCAAAGGGCCAGGCAGGCGTCCCGCCGCACCCCGACTGCTGGGAACTGTGCGGGAAGGGAAATTTTTTACTTTTCCCAGCTTGCCAGCCCCACCTCCACCCATGCGACCGCAACTGCAATTAAAATGGGTAGAACTCGCTGTTGGGACTGCAGCAGCACCACCACCCCCGTCCCCGGGCGTGTGCCTCGCCAGCCGTGTGGCCTCGGACGGGTCACTTCGCTGCCCGCAGCTCAGTGTCCACTGCTGCGAAAGGGGCGCGCGGGCGCGGGGAGGGGGTGTCGTTATGTAATTCGCGAGGCGCGGGTCGGAACCCGAGCAGGACGTGCTCGCCAGCCCCCGAGTGCTCCCCCTGCACCCCAGTAGGAGGAGACGAGGGGACAATCTCTCCCTCTCCATCTCGGAGCGGAGCGCAGCGCACCCTGTGTGCGCCCTGAGTGGTCGGCGTCCCCGTCCCTCTGTGGGACACTCTTCATCACCGCCTCGCTCCGCTCCCTGTCTGTCTGCCCGTCTGTCCCTCTGTCCATCGCTGCCTCTACCTTCTGCAGCTGTCACCCAATCTTTGGTCCCCATGTCTCACTATCTCTGGTCGCTGTCTCTGTCTCTCCGTCTCCTCCCTGTCCCTCTCCTGTCACACACGCACACACAGGCCATAAAAGGCAGTCGAGGCAGTGGGCTGGCCCCGCTCCAGGCCAGGGACGCCCGCTTCCCGCTCCCCATGCGACCGGCTCCGAGGCTCCTGGGCCCGATCGTGCCGGGCCGGTTCTCCCTCCAGGCGCTGGGCGGGAGACAACCCAAAAAGGCCAGGCGCAGGCTCCTTCCTACAGGAATTCCCAGCGCCGCATACCAGCCCGGGGCTGCCCGCTCCCCCTGACTAAATATGGTGCGAGCGATCTCGGGTGCTGCGGGCTGGGGACGCGACCTTCATCCCGCGCTGGCCCGCAGGATGAATTTTCGAGTATTCCCTGTAGAGAGTCCTCTCCGCTTGGAGCAGAGCTGGGTGGGAATGGGCATGCCCTCCACACCTATGTGGGTCCCCGCTGCTTCACGGATTTGGGGGACAGAGTTAAAGAAGTTGGGAAGAGCCAAGCCAGGCTTTGAACTTGGTTGGCATCCACCCCTTTTCAACAACCCTGCCCCTTGCAACCACATCTTTATGAATATCCCCATTTTGCAGGTGAGAAGACCGAATCCCAGAGGAATTCGTTGGTAAAATCATGGACAGACCCTAGGTCTTTTTGATGCCATGATTCACTTCCAGGGCTGGGGTTGTAGTTCAGTGGTAGAGCATTTGCCTAGCATGCACAAGGCCCTCGGCTTCATCCCCAGCACCTTTTAAAAAAACAGTAATTGAGAATTGGGGGTAGGGTGTAATTCAGTGATAGAACTCTTGTCCATCATGTTCAAGGTCCTGAGCTCAATCCACAACAAAGCAAAAAACAAGGCTTGGGGTGGTGGTGCACACCTGTAATCCCAGCACTCAGGAGGCTGAGGCAGGAAGATTGCTGTGAGTTCAAGGCTAGTTTGGATCACACAGTGACTTCAGGACCAACCTGAACTATAGCAAGACCCTGTCTCAAAAAACAAACAACCCTCCCTTAAAACAAAACAAAACAAAACAAAACACCCCATGATTCACTTCTAGACACGAGGCATTCAAGGATAATGGCCAGGTGAAGGCCCTGGGCAGGATTCTGAGGTTAGATGTCTGACTTTGAATCTGCCAGTGCCACTTTCTGATTGACAATGGGCACATAACTTTGTCTCTTTGTGCCTCTGTTTCTCTACTTATTGAAGGGAATACCAGCTGCTTCCTGGCTTTCTGTAAGCAGTCCTTGAGGTGATGTGAAAAGCACATACAGCACTGCTTCATGTTAGCTGCTGTTCTCAACAAACACGAAGCCAAGTCAGGCTGCACCAGGCCTTGAAACGTAAAAGAGCTCATGCTGTCTAGTGGTTCCTGCTGCCTCTGGACCGCTCCGCATCACAGTCCCTCTTGGCCCCTTCATGCCTCTGACTCAAGTTCACCTGGTTTTTATCCTTGAAACCATCTGAGGCCAGCCCCTCCCTCCAGCAGCCCCACATCAAACAGCCCAGAACAGCCAGGATTCAGCTGGCTGGGGAAATTGGTGGTAAAGCTCTTTGGAAAGTGATAAACGAGCTGCTTTCCCACATGCCTTTTTCACATCTACACTGTAAAAGGAGTGGAAATTGTCCTTGCATTCATGGAGAAACAAAGGATGGGGAAAGACTGAAGCAGATCGTCCTCTTCCCACCCTGGAAAGACAGTCCAGAGCAGCTGCCCCAACCCACTTGCTGGCCTCAAAGGAAGAACAGGCATTTCCACCACAGGCCTCAACCTTGTGACTTTCACAGAGGTTACAGTTGATTCTTTAAAGAACTTGTTGGTAACTTTAGAAAAAATGTTATTAAGTGGAGACTGCAGCAAAGTTTTATTGCATTCTTTCATCTAATCCTTCTAATACTGGTATGATATAGGTACAAGTTTGGAGAGAGTATATAAAATGTTCAAGGTGGCATAGGCATTAGTAAGGGAGCAGGAATTCCAACCCCAACTTTCTGACACAGAGGCCATAGTAAGAGATACAAGTTGGAGATTTTTAACCCTAGATCTGCTAAGCACCAGACAAGCAGCTTCTGAATTATCAGTTAACTTCTGAGCCAGTTTTCCCAGAAAACCAAAGATCAGACTCTTCCTCAACCACTTTGCAGGGTTTAAATGAGTTTTAAGGCCTTCTATAAACTAGTGCATACTTTTCTGGCACGTGTGAGAGTATCCATAGAAGGTGTGTTCAGTGAACAGTCATCCAATAACTATCTAATACACAAGATTCAGATGTTTGAATCTTTAGGAGTGCTTTGTTCTACAAATTAAATCACATGCCTGCTTTATTTCTCATGCTCAAAAGGTCCGTTGTTTCAAGGCTTTTGCAGAAAACTTCACAAAATATCACTTTGACTGAGTGCTGTAAAGTAATTTCCTTTGCATGTCTTTTCTGTGTGTGTGTGTAGAGGGGGCTGATTAGTGAGAATTTCTAAAAATTCATGAAACAAAATGGCAGAGGGGAATTTTCTTTCCTGGAGTCTTTTTTAAAAAATCAAATAGCTCTTTATTTGCTACTGGCTCCAAAAAGCCCCCAAGTATGAACCCCTCCAATTTTTAGTACTGACAAAGACTGAATCCAAGCAGGGTTTATTCCTGCGTGTACTCTAGGATTTCATTACTTCAAAGTGTACCAGCTCAAATGAACCAGCTCAAGTCCATCTAGCCCAAAATCTGTCACTTTGCAAAGACAGGAACACAATTTCTGATCACAAGCACAGCTTAGCTCCAACTGTCTGCACAAGATGACGTCTGTTTCATTCATAATGGTCTGGTGCTTCTCCAGATCCAAGACTGCATCCCAGTTACCTGCAACGTGCCTTCCTTCACAACCAATTTCCAACTCAGGTCTCATAGCAACTACAGATTTTCTCTGGAAGGATCCTAAATTCTCAGTAAAACGAGCTTTACAGGTTTTTTTTTTGTTTTTGTTTTTTTCTGGGGTATTTACACAAAGGAGTTGAAAACATGTTTGTCCACACAAAAATCTGCACATAGACGCTTATAGCAGCTTTAAATTTGCCAAAACTTGGAAGCAACCAGGATATCCTTTGATAGGTCATGGCTAAATAACGGGAGAATATTATTCAGGGCTAAAAAGGAATGATCTGTCAAGCTATGAGAAGTTGAAAGAATCTTAAATGCACATTCTGAAGTAAGAGAAGCCAATCTTGAAAGGCTCTCTACAGGCCAATTCCAGCTATACAACATTCTGCAATAGACAGGAACAGGCAGAGCACAAAGGATTGTGGGGCAGCAAGACTATGCTGTGTAAACTGCAATGGTGAATACATGTCACTATACATTTGTCCAAAACCATGAAGTGGACAAGAGCAACCCCTAATGTAACTATGGACCTGAGGAGAGAACGATGCTTCACTGCAGTCAGCCGCTGTAACAAATGCACCAGGCCGGTGCAGGATAATGGTAGCGCAGGAGGCTGTGCACCTATGGCGTAAGGGGTAGTTGGGAGTCCTGTACTGTCTACTTGATTTAGCTGTGTGCCTATAACTGATCTAAAAATAAGATCTATTTTTAGGAAGGTAATTTTAGCCCAGCATGATGGTACATGTCTGTAATCCTAGTACCCAGGAGGCTGAGGCAGGATTGCCTCAAGTTCAAGGCCAGTCTGGGCTGCATAAGTGAGTCTACCCATTTTCCTTTTTAAAAAAAATTCATGAAGACCACATAATCCTTGCATAAATAGCTGTTACAAGAATCAAAATACCAAGTGGCTGGGAAGTATTGTCCTAAATGCCTTTAAAAGGCATATTCTTGCAACTGTTAAGCCTTCATGTACTCTTGGCTTTAGATTAAGAGAACACATCAAGTTTACATCATCATATAGGCATGCAAGTCATATACAAACGTCCTTGCACATAATTATAAAGCTATTAATTTATTTTATGCAAACATATATGCTACACTTCAATTTGTCATCTTTAAAAGCTATCTCTGAGCCTCAGAGTTTTTAGATTGCCCAGATTTTAAATCTCTCCAATTCCCATACTATTTTTATGGAAATCCAAGGTTTTTTTTTAAACTTCTCTAGCACTTCCAGACAATAATCTCTCCCAATCTTTGTTCTCCACTCCCCTCTTCTCCCCTCCCCTCCAAAGATTCCAGCAAGGTAGTAATACTGAGTTTATGAGAATAGTCTGATGTATCTTCCATATTTTTATATCTCTCCTTGAACATACATGTATTAAGTCTTTTTATTGTTTTATTTCATTTTTGGTGCTGGGAATCAAACTCAGGATGTTGCACTTCCCAGGCAGGCACTGTGTCACTGAACTATACCTTAGCTCCTTTTTATTGTTTTAAATGTCTCGGCCCATACACTTTTTAAAGTGATTGACACTGTTCGTAAATCCCAGGTTTCTAGAACAGATTTTCTCAACTTTGAAAGAACACTGGGTTTTTTTTTTTTTTTTTTTGGATAATTGTAAAAATTTGTAGTGTTCTCAAAATCGGTTTTTTTTTCCTAACTTGCTTTTTAAAACCATAGATTATCATACCATCCCCCCAGAGACTGATCATAGGAGACCCTATCACTGCCAGCCTAAGAAGAGTCCCATGGTGACATGGCTGATGCCAAGTACACACATACCAGGTCCAATTCCAACAGTGAGTTTTCTGAGGACCCTAATCAAAAGGCCTGGAGAGCCATCTCCAGCCCTCTTTCTGAGTCTGAATAACAGAACAGTAACACAAACAACCTTTGCAAAAAGGTAAGTTGCTTAGTAATCTTTATTAAGTGATGCATTGGAAGTATAAAAGTTGCCTAGGCACAAACGATGATGTTTGATGTATACAAATGATGTATGATGTATACAAAAGCCTAGAATGATGTATACAAAAGCCCTATGGACTACAATGTGATGATTCTAGTTCATGATGATGGTTTTGTATCAGTATCCAACATTATAAACTCTAGCATTTTTTCTTAATCTAGTCCTACATGATTGCGATTCCTGAGGTAAACTTAGTGTCCACTGCCAACACCCTTGGATATAAGCCAAGTCCTTTGGGAAAATTCAGATATTTAGATTCCCACATACAGTACAATGCAATTCATAACTGTAATCAGAAATGGATCCTTAAAAAACTCTGTATCTATATATAAAATATAGATGGGCTTCTCAAAAATCTTTTGACTTGTTTAAAGCAGTATCATTAACATTTTTTTGGAGCTGAGAGTATGGCTCAGTGGTAGAACACTTCCCTAGCATGCTCAAGGCCTAGGGTTCAATCCCCAGCAGTGCAGAAAGTAACAATAGCAATAATTTCCCCCATTTAGATAAAAATTCTTAAATCTGGATGGAGTAACACTAACTAGCATCAGAAGTTCCTCTAGCATTCAGTCAGGCCAGCTCAGCACCCTGAGCAGAACCCTGCGCTCTCTCCTGCGGAAGACACTGCCACGCCACACTGTCAGTTTTCTGGCTGGTGCTGCTGCATTCTGAGTACAATCAGCACTGTCTGCTCCAACAGCTGTCTCGGTGAAGTGAGTCTGTTGATGTTACATTATAAAACTTTCCTAAGAAACATCAAGGGCATTTACAGATAGTACTGGAGACGCTCTTACTATGTTTCAATTCCAAGAATGAAAACTGATGTTTAATCAGCCTTTCAGAGCCCCAGGAAGAATGAGCCGGCATTCAGACTGCATCAGTAATTGTAAAAGTGAGGGCCAGAGGGGGATTAAACAATGCCATCTATTAAAAGTTACTCTCTGGCGTTTCTCCCCAAGCCTGTCTCTTCATGGGTATTTCACATTCTTTATATAATAAACTCGTTGTTTTACTTACAGCAAAATTAAAAGAATGATTTCCCCCTCTACCTTTTAATTAAATCTTCCAGTAGAAGCCAAAATGGTCTAAGGAAAGAAAAAGAACATTGTTACCTAGTTTAAAAGTTCAACTTTAGTTAGTAATTCAGCTATTTCAGCCTAATTATGAAGAGTTTAATGAAAATAGCTACATTTAAAATAAGTCAAACTTTACAAGAATTAAGATTTTTCTGGTTATAATGTTCTTTTAAATGTCTTTTAAAGCCATGAATGAATTTTCCTACAAATACACATAATTCCAGTTGAAGAAACTTCGATTAAAAAAAATATTTTTAAAAAAGAAAAAAAAAAAAGAAAATTTGATTAATATGCCCTGTCAAAGAACAAGACACATGGATAAAAATCTTTGTTAGAATGTACAGATTATTGAAAAACTTTCATTTTTCACAAACTTAAAGATCTTTAAAATATTTCCTAAAAACAATGCATTTTCTCTCCAGTCACATCCAGTAAGGCAGATGACAGGTTTTATTCACAAATGCAGTGAAACATGGGGGCCCTAAGTGTTTTGTAGAAACTCAAATTTCTACAAAATACAAATAATAGTGCATATGGCTAACATTGAGACAATAAATAAGTTATTCAATACCATAATATTAAGATAAACGATGCCCCTAGTGGATATGTCATCTCCTCACTGTTTGGGAAACATGATGCTCTTCATTGTTTGCTCCCCTCTCCTTTCCCAGGTGACCATCTGCAATGAACAGAAACAATACGGTCAAGTCAATGTAGTAGATAGCAGATACACCCAGATATATTTTAGAATACTTTATAAGTTCTGTAGGTGGCTTGAGGCAATGAAAAAAACACACTAATTTCTTAAACACCCTATAGAAAATAAGAAACATTTAGTATTCACTCTAATTATTCAAAAGTATTTGACTTGTTGTTTAAGTGAACAGAGTGCAACCTGGAGTAAACCCATGTGTGCTGAGTTTCAAGCCTTTCTAATGTGTTAGGAATGGAATTCACAAAAAACGAACAAGGTGTTCACTCACTCTGCATGCTGAGGGACTCAAACTCTTCAACTGAAAAACAAAACTTTCAAATCCTTTCAGCAGCACCCTCTTGTGGCAAGAAAAAAAACACAGACTGTTTACACTTCCTACCAAAAAATGTACAACTATCCAGAGAAACTGTGGGCAATGCTTTTAAAAGTAAAAAAAAAAACACAAAAAACCAGACAAAAGCTTCATAAGAGGTCAGGGAAGCTCAGAGCCTGCAACCACTCACAGCACTCTGACAACAGCAAATATGGTCACTTCCACTCAATTTCTTGTCATAGGGGTAAAAAAGGACAGAGTTGCTCTAGGTTAAAGGAATCCAGAGACAATATCCAAAGACAATATGAAATGCAAAGCAAAACCCAGATTCTTAAACTTATGTGGGGCCCTCAGCTTCCATACACTTTTTTTTTCTTCTGGTTTTGGGAATTGAACTCAGGACCTTGAGCTTGCCAGGCAGGCTCAGTGCCACTGAGCTATATCCCCAGCCCGGCCTCCAAACACTTTTACAAGGGGAAAAAACTCCTTTTGTGTGTGACAATTTTGATAACAGGAGACAAAGAATGCAAATTTAGACAAGCTATTAGAAAAGTTCCATTTTCACACCTAATTCTCTAATTCCCAAGACAGTGCGATGTCCCACAGGATTCTAAATCCTCAGCAGCTCATCAGCCCCAGCCCCAGGTGTGGATAACAGACAAAAATCTTTCCCCCATCGGTTTTGGCAATTTTGCTAACAAAAATTGACGATTTCCTTAGAACATGATGATTTTAGGTCTTCTGGAAAAATGTTAGTTTAAAACTAGTATTAAAAGCTGATTTTCTTTTTTTTTTTTTTGTGGTACCAGAGGTCAAACTCAGGGGTGTTCTACCACTAAACTACACTCCCTGCTCCCAACTGCACAGGCTGGGCTCCAATTTGTAATTCTTCTGCCTCAGCCTCCCAAATTGCTGGGATTATAGGTGTGTCCACTGTGTTTGACAGAAATCTCTTATTTTTGTACTTGATTAATGTACAATAAAGTTGAGCTTATAAATTATAAAGGTCTTTTCTATTATAAAAATCTCATGTCTTTTTTCCTCTCTTGTACCTTTTGAATATATATTTTTTATTTTCTGTTATTAGTATATGCTTGTAGTACATAATGTTTACATTCCTAATGGGACACTGGTATGTGTACATAATATGTCTTAGCTCCTTTTCTTCATCCTCTTCTCCTTCCTCCCGCTCCATCCATCTCTTTAGCTTTCCATTTTTTCGGTACATGTTTGCAATACACATTTACATTTCTTGTGTGGAGCTGGTACATGTAGAGCAAAAACAACTTTGCCCCAAGTTTACAAATGCTAATGGTAGCAGGATGACTTAACTGGCTATTATTTCCAAGGTGAATGTACCTCTATAAAGCATTTTAATTTT
This sequence comes from Dolichotis patagonum, assembly GCA_004027295.1. Taxonomy (NCBI): domain Eukaryota; kingdom Metazoa; phylum Chordata; class Mammalia; order Rodentia; family Caviidae; genus Dolichotis; species Dolichotis patagonum. The sequence continues at coordinate 20,948 of PVJX010010455.1, forward strand.
TTTTATCAGGCCTTTTGAAAGGTTTCATGACAGAAATGCTTTCATCTTGGCATGCTTCAGCCTTATTTTCAAATAAAAGCACACTTCATTTTACATATTTCATTTTAGTGTCATGTGTTGCACCTGGGTAAGCTTATGTAGAAAGAAGGTGCTGTGACCTGACCAATCATTTTATTACATTTACAACCTTCTCAGTGATGTCAAGCAAGAGCTATGCAGCTTCCAAAAGTAAGCCAGCGAGGAAGTGGAATGCTTACCCCGAAACATGATGAAAAAATTTGGCTGACAATACTTCTCAAGTCATTGCACAGACTCACCGCACTATTTACCAAGAAAATCTTTGATGATCAAGAAGATAAGTACAAGATCACTGTTCTTATCCCACTGGCTCAGAAGTCACCCTCATCTCTTTGCTTTCTACAGAACCCAAAGCTGCTTTACTGACGCGAAGTCCTCTCTTGGATGTCTCTGGCACTTTATATATAAAGGTGTCTCTATCTCTCTGTGTCTTTCTGTCCCTTCCCATCTTTCTTCTTCCACCCCTTCCCTACCTGTGGCTTAAGGTTATAAGTAGCTAATCTGTGATTTTTTACCATCTCAGAACAGATTTTGGATAAGAAATATTGTTACCTCTAAGTTTCTTAATACAGTTACTAGCATAAATATTAAAGGGATTGATTATTAAAAGCTTAGAAGCCAAACGTTATTTCTCAAGAGGTTATTTTTCATTTTATGGGACTACAATTGATGTCTGGGGTTGCTATGTTAATAAACGTTAATATGTCACCACTGACAACTGAATATTGTCGTGTATTTTTGGTATAGAAACTGCTAAAGCCTTTTTGTAGGGGAATTAAACAATACGTATTCTGTTTTTAAATTTGCATTTGCTTTGAACCAGTCATTCTACTTTGGGCATCTAAACCCAACAAATACTTGTGTGTATGGACAAAAACACTGTCACGCTGTAATACTCTACACGTAAAGAATTAAAACAGTACATCTGAAAAGAGTGACTGTGGCAATACCATGGAACGCTACACAAAGATCCACACACTGACAAGTTAAAAACACAAATTGCAGGATACACAAAATAATGGTGTATACTCAAATACAGAGAAATTAATTCTGAGTGATATTCCCCAAAACGCTAACATGGGTACTTTCCAGGGAAGGAAGGGAAATTGTGGGCTTAGGGAGAGGTGAATAGAGAAAAGGTTAAAAAGATGTTTATATTAAGTTTTTTGAGATTTATTCAAGTACTTGAACAATTACTATTTCATTCTGTATTTCACAAATACAAGGCACAGGGATTTGTTCCTTACGAATTCTTGAAAAGAGAACCTATAAGAGTTCTCCATAATCTTAAAAGGAGTCATATACAGGAATGGCAGCTAGATGTACTGACTGTTAATTACTATCCGCTGTGGGCCTGTAATGAGTCACTAATCTCTTAAGTCTTGGTTGTCTCAACTGTAAATAAGTGGGAAAAATTTCTTTTCCAATGTTCCATCCAGCTCAGAACACAGAAGGATAATTCCTAGTGAACTCAGAAATAATCTTCAAGAGAGAGGTTATCCTATTTCATTTTCAGATCTTAAGAGAAACCAAATATCTAATATGATCAAATATCAGTCAGAGCAGCTTAGAAAAGCTATAAAAGACAATGTACATTTTAGGTGGTCCCTAAAAATTTATTTTTATATTCAAGAGCTATAATTGTGGGGCTAGGGGTGCAGTTCAGTGGCAGAGCACTTGCCTAGCATGAAGCCCTGGGTTCAATCTCCAGTACCACACACAAAAAAGTACATTTGTTCTGATGATTAGATCTCTGAGCCCTGCTATAACCATCCCTGGTAGAAGAGATGGCTGTCTCCCACGGTTGGAAACACTGGGCTATAATCCACTCAATCCACGTGATCAAACTTAGGTATTATGACTGATATGATCAAGAAAACCAAAATCTCACTTTAAAAGTGAGCTTTCTGAAAACAAAGTATGGGTCATTCTATACAGAGTCTATTATTTGTGAATAACTACCAGCTATCATAAAAAAGTACCCTGAAAATGCAAAGGACACATACATGCCTTTTCCATCTGTATTCAGCAATCTTGTCTTTTATTTTCAGCCTTTGGAAAAAGTGACCATTTGCCTATAAACTATATAGAATGTTAAGGACTATGACTATAAATTTATGTGAAAATTAGGTTTTTCAATACATTTATATAGAAATTAGATCTAAGAATTTTTTCCAGCAATTCACCTGCTTCTTTTAAGATTTTCTTCCCAAAATCACTATTTTTGGAAGTTAAGTAACATAGGCTTACTATACTAGATATAAGCAGCATTAAACAGTGACTCAAAAGCTCAGGAAAAGGTCCTCCAAAGATAAAGCATAGAGGAAGAAAATATGCTTGCTGAAGCTAAACGAAGAATCTCAGCAAACTCATACCCGCCTGCTTTCTTCCACTAGGCTGACTGCCAAGATTCAGGTTTGGAGGCTGAAGCGAAGCTTCTTTAAGGAATGTGTTTGGGATGCCATCTTTGTTGCCATGCAAGAAGTGAGCTAAAATTCCATATAAAAGAGGTCTAAAGTAGGGAAAAAGTAAAACAAAACAAACAATTAACTTTGCATTAAAAAAAAAGTAGCTTAAAACATTTATTCTTTAAAAGGTAAGCTCTGATACCAAAATGGCCAAAGTAATTCACTAGACTTTAAAAAGATGTTCGATTATCCAAACTACAACCTATTTACAGTCTTAAATTTAAAATTACCATTGACCTAGTGGTACATACCGGTAACTGCAGCACTCTGGGAAACTGAGGCAGGAGGATCAAAAGTTTGAGCCCAACCTGGGCAACTTAGTAAATTAGCAAGCTTGTTTCAAAAAAAATTTTAAGAAGATTGGGGATGTACCTCAATGAGAAGGTCCTGGATTTGATCCCCAGTATCACAAAAATAAACCAACCATAGAGAAAATATATTAACAGCTTAAAATTCACTTAAACTGAAATATACTTTCAATCAATTTATAGGATTTCAGCTTTTAAACTCCAAACCCAGGACAGTATTTCCCAACACCTATCACTGTCTGATATGCAGCAGGTATTCATCCAGTAAATACTTGTTGACTAAACCATTACCCACAGATGTGCTCATTTCCTAGAACCTAGACTGCCTGGAGTCAAATCTTGGCTTTGCTACACACCAGCTACAGAGCGTTAGGCAAGATTCTTAACCCCTCCAACCTCATAATAAGTGTTTCCTCCTCTATAAGTGGGAATAAGCATAGACCCTATGCCACCAGGCTTGTAGGCAGTAAATAAGTTAATAAATGTCACATTTAGAGCGCTGCTTGGCACATATCACATGGTATGTAAATGATAGCTACACGAGAGAGGGATAATATTATTTGCAAAGTTTCTTCTTTGTTTTCCTCTTGGATCACCATCTCAGAGGGATGGCAGAAGCCTCAGGTCTTGGCTAGTCCCATAGAGAGGCACCTGTAGCAAGAAACTAAGGCCTCCTCTGCAAACACTAGAGAGCTGTGTAGAAGCAGAACCACTGGCCCCAGCAAAGCCTGCAAGACTACATCTCTTGAAGCCCTAGGCTAGACTTCTAAGGAGCCCATCTCCCAGGTATCCCCACAGACAAAACAGGTTTGTCATCTTAAGCTACCAAATTCTATAGCAATCTGTTAGGCAGCAAAGGAAAGCAGGAAAGTAAATTTCTCTAATATGATGGCTCAACTCCCAGGAAAGCATCATCTAGGAATATAAAATACATCTTTGTTTTAAGTCAACCTTTTTACAGTGTCAATTGTTTCAAAATAATTGCTTAATTTTTATTTTTATATTTATTTATTTATTTGGTACCGGGGATCAAACTCACAACTTCACGCTTGCCAGGCAGGTACTTACATCATTGAGCTAAATCCCCAGCTTAATTTTCAAATTTTTAATATACAATAAAATCTACTTAAATTGGGCCAGGGATTTAGCTCAGTGGCATACGTGTCTGCCTGACCAGCACAAGATCATGAGTTTGATCCCTGGTACCAAAAATAAATAAAATAAAATAAATCAATCTACTTAAGTTTTAAAATGTTTAAGAGTTAAATATTTTAAATTATTAGAAAATATGTAATTGTACATGTAGCCTAAATTTTAAGGATATTAAGGTATATTTTTTAAAACCTTATGTTTTTTGCAAAAAAAAAAAAAAGCTGTTTTTATAGGTAATTTAAAAAAAATAGATCCTACCTGGGCGTGGCGGTACACACCTGTAATCCCAGCACTTGAGAGGCTAAAGCAAGAGGATTGCTGTGAGTTCAAGGCCAGCCTGGGATACATAATGAGTTCAAGGCAAGCATGAACTACATAGTGAGACCCTGTCTCAAGAAACCAAAAAAAGAAACAAAAGAAAATATCTCACAATACCTTAGCTGCAAATCTGAAAAAGAAAAGCCCTGAAAACTAAGGCTATTAGATAACTTACTTTGTATGAAAATTCTCACATTTTTTTTGAAAAATATAAATGTGATTATGAAGTGCCACTTTAGACCCCCTAGAGTGTACAGTTGGTATTTGTTTTAGGTACCTATTATTTTTTAAAGCTGAAACCTAGACTTTCAAGACACATCTGGCCTTGAGTGTTTTTGATAGGACACTGTACTAATAAAACAAGCAGCAGATGGATATGGCAAAGTGTGAATATAAATCATTGAAGTCTGAGAAACAAAGGATCACAGTTTCCCAAATTTGTGGAAATAAATCTGTCATCAACTTACTTTTAATACTCCCACCTGCAGCAAATATCTCAAAGCCCACAAGAAACCAATAAGCATGTGATAGGTGTTCATTCCTAACAACTGCTAAATGTAAACTGATGCCTTCTATTTGAACAAGGCAATGTCTCACTGCCCATCCCAAGTCACAATTCTTCCAAGTTATTTTCCCCAGTGTTCTCAACTATAATACTTATATATTTTGCCAAAAGTGCAAAATCTATACTTTTTAAAGTGTTACCCACTTCTTAACACTTAAGAATCTAAATCCAGTGATTAACTGTACCCATGAACATCTACATGAATATCACATAGGTAGGCTGTATCCCCGTGAGATAATATGACAGACAGAAAACATTGCAGTCTCTTCTCTTAAAGATTCCTGTGTAGTGGAAGAATAAGGCGAGAGTTAATTACAAGAAAGAATGAAATACTATGTAACAAAAGTATGAGTCAAATCTTGAAGAAACAGACAAACTTAACCGGAAGAGGAAAGAGAAAACTATCATAAAAGAGTTAACATCTGAGCAAGAGTCATAAGATGAAATATGTTCCCACAGAAGTTAAGAGGAAGGAGAAAGTATTCTAGGCCAGGGAACAGTGTGTGCAAAAGCAAACAAACATGAAGCTGCATGATGTGGGAGATCTGATGAGAGACAGAAAGCTAGAGGCCTAAAAGACTGTGCAAAGGAGCTGGGACAATGCAGTCACAACATGTTTTTAAAATACTGCAGTAACCATCTTAGAAAGACAAGTTGGCAGGATAAAACACAAGTCGAAAAAGCAAGCGGCTGGAGATAAACTAGTCAGAAAGTTAAAGCGGATAACACAGGGCTAGGAGATAGCACAGAGGCAGAATCAGTGGGATTTTAAAAGGGATTAGTAGAGAAAGGAGAATGAACCAAAAATATATGTGAACTCTGAGTTTAAATCCTGAGTGGCTGTAAAAGGAACCTATGGGGGGAAGTGAGAAAATGAAAATAACATAATTGGTTTCTGGCCAGTGTTTGAGTCGGCAGCAGAAATATGGGCCTACAACTTGGAAGAGGGCAGATTTAAAGCAGTTACCAGGCAGGAATCATTAAAGACTCAAAAATACTTTCAGAAGGAGGTGGGGACAAAAACAAATGGAAATGGAGGACAGTGGGAGTTCCCACAAATTAAGGAACCCTAAACAAGTCAACAGAGATGGCAAGCATCCTCAGGGAAACAGAGAAAGCAAGCAAACAGTCATAAATAAATGACAAAAACCATTCTGAGGAAGAGTCATCAACATTATAAAATACTGCAAAAATTCCAGTAAAGCTGAGCTGCTCACTTTGGAAGCACACACAAACCTACTGTTAGGACTAGGGGCTTGGCACAAAGCACAGAATAAGGCAGCACAAAGACCTGTAGGAGAGTTAAATCTTACTGGCATGCAACCTAAACCATCCTTTGGTAACACACACAGTTATGCCATGAAGGAGAATGAAATACTCAATCAATTTTTAGAAAGGAACACCTTGCTAGAGAAGGTTGCTTTGAGCTATTTCCTCAGTTCACCTAGGGTGCTTTTGTCATTGATGCTGTGTTTTGTTTTCTTTCGTGCACTATTTAGGTATCTCTGGAAAAGTTCAAGAAACACTGATGTAGGAAAAGAACTAAGAAACTGCCAGAAAGTGGTCACCCTTCTTTGCCAGGTACAGTTTTGGTGTAAATGGCGAGGGGAGAATTTAAGAGGGCAAAAGAGAGGGTAGCAAAATGAAGGTGGAGAATGAACTCAGTGTATTTTCAGTTAAAAAAAAAAAAACAGTGAGAAGTAGCACGCAGCTGGGGGTTGACAAGGTTTTAGGAGCTAAGTTCATCTATAAGCTGAGGTGAAGGAAGCGGTGTGGAGAAACAAGAGTCAAGTATGAAAAAGAACACGACAGAGCAATGTCTTGGAAGTTAAAACAATGGCTCAAGAAGCTAAGAGGAGTTACCTCAGAAAGAGGAGTTTAGTCCTCTAAAGCCACAGGAATTTTAGCTCCAGCAGAGACCTTGTCTGACCTGTTCTAGTACAAAGCTTGACACACATTTGATCTGGATAAGTACCCGATGAATGATGATTAGAATGAAACATAACCGCTATTATGCAATTATGACTCTGATTCAATATCTGAAAACCTATTTAAAAAAGCTTCTTACATTGTGTTATCCTTTGATTCTTCAAAGGCATTTAGTTCACGGATGAGAAACTGTCTGTCCAGTGGAACTACAGGTTGACCAGATTCTGGGGGGAAAAAATTCATGAGAACACTGAGTCTATTAATCTAAAAAGCAAATATGACTTTGATAACAACCATACTTATCAGTTATACACATTTTTCAGATTTTCAAAAAATGATGACAGCACATACCCAGCCAGATACAACTGCATGTGATTTTATAATTTTGAAAAACTCATTTTGATAAATGCATAGTTCAATACAGTTTATCATAAATTCACCCTTTTTTTGTTTCTTGAGACAGTGTATCACGTTATTGCCACGTTATTGAAATCATGATCCTTCTGTCTCAGCTTCAAAGGGCAGACATATGTGACCACTCTTGGCTCATAAATTCATGTTTTAAATCCCCCAATTTTTTGTTGTAAAAATACTGTTTCTGCATTTAAACCACAATCCTGGACTTCAGTTTGTTTTGTGAAAAGCAATGAATTGAAACAGAACAGTACTAATCATTTTTGAGAAAGTATATCCATTCAGTGGCAGTAATTCCAACCTGGTAGTCCCAGTACTAGTTATTTACACATGTACAAACACAAACTTGTACGTACAAGGCTCACACCTGTAATCTCAGTTACTCAGAAGGCTGCAGCAGGAGAATTATGAGCTTGAAGCCAGCCTGGGCTACTCATTTAAGATCCTGTCTTAAGCTCTGAGTTCAATTCGTAGTACCAGAAAAAAAAGAAAAACTTTGTTTACAAACATGTATGGTGGCTAGGCATGGTGCAGTCTGCAATCCCAGTACTTGGGAGGCTGAGGCAAGAGGATCACTGCACGTTTGAGGCCAACCTGGGCTACATAGTGAGTTCAAGGCCAGTCTGAACACCAAAGTGAGATCCTGTCTCAAAAAAAAAAATCAAAGCAAAACAAAAAATATCTTGATGACTTGATTCGTAATTGCCAAAATCTAGAAAGAATTCAAATGCCCATCAATTGATAGTAAAGAAACTGGCATACTTGTACTATTTTCCCATAAATAATGCTATTCATAGAAGAAAGAACAAATATCACTGAATCTCAAAGAGATCGTGCTAAGTGAAAGGAAGCAGACTCCAAAGGTGACTCACACCCCGTAAGATTCAATCTACATGACATTCTGGAAAAGGCAAAGGATAACAGAATAGCAGATCAGTAACATGCTAGAGTGGGAGATGAAGAAGCTGACCACAAAAGGTCATAGAGAATCTTCTGAGGTGACTGAAATGTTCTGTATCACACTTGAAACTGTGGTGTTAGTTATACAATTGGGTGCCATCGACAAAATCCATACAACTGTATACTAAAAACAGTAAATTTTATTATATGTGAACCGTACCTCAGTTTTAAAAAAAGATGAATATTTCATGTGAAATGACTTGTCATTATGTTTCATTCTAAGGAAGTCTAAGTCAAAGACAACTAATCAACTATTTTCAAACAGTGCTTTTTTTCTGAGTCTGAGTAGCACCACACAGTCATCTACCACAGAGGAAAGTAGAAATACGGACACTGAAGATCCTTGGATCAAAAAAATCAGCAGTCTTTATGAAGGTACGATGTATGCTTAATATTAAATTATCTATAAAGGAAAGTTGTAACTATTATTTTCCCAACAGTAAAACAAGCTTCATGAGAACTTGCTCAAGCTACAAAAAGAATCCATATGATTTTATGTTCCAATCACACACACACAACACTATTTGGTAATAAAATTGGATTTCTTAACTATACATGTACAGTGAACTGAGGGGAAGAGAAAACAGATTTTGTTTCAGGTGATCAACAACAATCACGTACCTGCTATGAGGACAGATGCTGTGTATTTGTATTTGTTGAATTCCAAATACTCCCGAATTAATTCATTAATTAAAAGGTTTTCATGAGACAATAGTGGTCGAGGCTCATTATTGTCATTCAGGGCATTGAATACTTCAGCTCGGATCCTTGCTTTTAAATGCCCTAGTACCCCCTTCTTTTCCAAGGTGTCCTTTAAAACTGTTAAATAGAACATATTAATGTCTCAGTTATTTAATAAATTTTGTCATTCCTGGGCATGTTCTGAAGAAAAATATTTAAAAAGTGGCACAAATGCAGTTCTAGATCTAAACACTGACAAACTGAACAATGACATTAAAAACAAATAAAGTCATCAAGTCATATTGACTTATTCTTAATCTAGTTGAACAGATTACCTCATACAGCAGTGATGGTGACCCTTTTAGAGCTTTCAGTGATAACAAACAGTTAATTGCAACACGCATGTCAAGGTTCACCACCACTGCCATACAGCTTCGTCACTGTCAGGGATTATAATCTGCCACATAATCTTTAGTGAGGAATAAAAGGGAGAACAGAATTATAGTCAGCTTACCAGGACCTGAGCTTATCCCACATCTGTCATATTTTCAAGAGTGTTTGTCATTTGCAGATGGGTTGAAAGTGTCAATAACCACCTCTGCTCCAGAAAGATTAATAAAGAAAACAACTACACTCCAAAAGAGAAAGGAGCATTATATTTTTAGTACAAAAACCAGTGATATTTACAGCCCTAATGGAATAAACCATTCTAAATGAAGTGTTTGGTTTTCTTTTTTTTTTTTTAATTTAAAGATGACTAGGAGTTAACTCTTCAAAACAGCAGAATCTTTATTCAGGGGTAGTCTGAGATAGGGTCTTGCTATGTGGTTTAAGTTGCCCAGGTTGACCTCGAACCTGAGGCTATCCTCCTGCCTCAGGGTCATGAGTACATGTGCCACCACACCTGGAAGGATCTTGACACTAGTAAGCCCTGTTAGAAATCTAACATAGGACTACCTAACAGCTAACAAAGAATCATGGATGTACTTATATACTAAATGTAACCTAACTTCTTGATAAGCAGGATCACCTCGATAATGAGATAATGGGACTCAGCTATACTTAATATAGATGAGATAATTCAGCTTGGAGCTGAATTGCACCATCCACTGCAGTGGTCTGGAACATTTTTTAGTCCTTAATGGCTAAACAATAATGTCAAGAGAACAAATCTCACCTGCAATGCCTGTAATATACCAAAAGCTCAATAGATGTTATGTAGGAGCACTGTAATACAGTACTGTATACTGCTGGTGAAATTGGTAGTTTATTACTATACCATGTTCTGCCAGAGACACCGAATCAGTGTACCATGATAATAAAAATTCATGAGGAGAGTTTCTCCATGGAGACATGGACATCAATTTGCTTTGAAAAATAACAAGATTCCTTGGACATATGATTAAAGGAGTGCAGTCTTTACTAGACATTTCACTGCTTCTTTCCATTTATTGTTAAATCATTCCATCAACCTTTTGCAGAGATGTTAAGTACAGTTATCAACCAATTAGACTTTGAAAGAAGCCCCTAAAAAGAAAGCAAAGCCTTGTCATACTAAGGTCAAAACCAAAGCCACATTCTCTGATTCTATCTCTCAAACTCAGATGGTCTGGAATTTTTCCCCATTGGCAAAGATTCTGTCCTAATTACTCTGTAGTCTACACAGTAGAGCCTCACACTCGGTAGAGAAATGAGAGTTAATGAAGTGGAATTAGGAAGTCTAGCATGTAAACCATGCCTCAGTAGTCTTCTCCACTTCCCAGACATAGAACCAGGTTAGGTGGAGAATGTGAAAAGTGAAAAAGGTAAAGGTCCCCAAAATGTAAGATAATTGGTTACCAAAAAAAGTTTTCCTTCAGTTTCTTGTGGACATAAAGCAGATGGACAGCTGGAGAATGCAGGAAAAAAAATATAAAGGGCCTCCTAAGTCTGTGTAGGGCATCCCTAAACCTCAGGAGTTATGTACCTCCTGAGGTTTCACATCATTTTTTAACTCTTGCTATTGTCATGCATGAATATTCTCCCATAAAAACTTCTTCAGAAAGACAACGTGGCTTATTGCTGAATATATTTAAGCCTTCTCAAACTTTATGCAGTATTATATGTCATGTGTATTTTCCTGAGAGTCCAGTGACTCATGTAAAGTCTAATCTTGTGGACAGAGGCAAGCCTGTCCTGTGTCTGTTCACCAGTGTCCAAAATGTACATGTGTATCAATGGTATTCTGAATCATATTCTGAAAGACATTCAACCGTTTTCTCTAATTATTGCTTAGATTCTAAGTACTCAGATTTTATTCACTGGGCAGCAGTATTGTTCAGCAACTAATATCTGGATTCCCACATTCTGCCTCTTCCTAGCTCAATTGCTTTGGACAAGCTACCGCACCTCTCAGCACCGCAGTTTTCCAACCTACAAAATGGGGGCTGGGCTGTTTTGCGCAATCAACTAGCTGACACATGGACTGAGAAGTGCCTGATAACTATAATTCCTATTACTTGCCTGGATGTCTGTTTCAAAGTTAAAGTTGATAAACATTATTAACGACTTCCGTGTAACTACTTACTTTGGGGAAATTTGTCGGAAAAAAAAAAAAACTGTCAAGACAGGGAACTCTGCCTCTAGTTTCTCCCGCTGGACAAGCAGGACCTAACCTACTTCACAGGCAGTTGTAAGGAGCCAACAAACCAGTCAGCCAATGGTTCAGGATTGTGCCTAACACCAACAATGGTTGTGGAACTGAAATCACCAGCCCGAGCTCAAGTCAGCACCAGCCAGCCCCGTTGTCGCCCCGGGGGGAACCGTCTCGAACCTAGGGGGTGGCCCGTCTGTGACCCCGGGCTCTGGGAAGCTGGAGCAGGATTGTTCAAGCCCAGTCCAGACAACTGAGCGAGACTCTTTCTCAAAATTACAGATTTCCTACTGAGCTCCTAGGGTATGGTGCTCAGTGGGAAAGGCCTGAGTTCAATTCTCCCAGCATCAAAACAAAATAGCCCCGAGTCAACTACTGTGCAGAGGCTCTGTGCAGCGGCTGTGATACCTGCCAGATGCACCGCACAGGCACTGATACTGCAGAACGAGCCCTGCGACGCCACGCCTGTGCTCTGCGTTTTCTCCTTGGGGCCCACGTTTTGCAGACATAAAAATCAAAGGTTCCCACCCGGCTTCCACTCACCAGCCTTTAGCTCAGCGACAGTCGCCATTTTTAACGGCCGCCGGGGGCGCGTCTTAGCCTTGCGCACGCGCAGTCCACCCCCGTTCTGCGTGGTCTAGAGCCAATGGGCCCACAGATCTCCTGGTGCCCGATCCCGCCTCTTTCAATTTATGCTTTCTGCGGTTGGATGGATAGTGACTAGTCACGGAGAGTCCACCAATAAGCAAGCTGTGTAGGCGGGACTTACTGAAATTGGCGTGAGGGAAAGCCTAAACATAGTTCAAAACCTTTTTAGTGTGCGCACAGGTGGTACCCTAGAGCTCAGTGGTAACCAGCTGAGACTTTCATCATCTGCCAGCTGCCCGTCTCTGCAGTTTTAAGAGTGTTCAGCCTGTGAATTTCAAACTACAGCATGCATCAATATCTTGTTAAAACAGACTGTTGAAAGTCGTCATAAAATTGATCACTAGGTCCCACCCTTGGAGTTTCTGATTCAGTAAATCTGAGGTGAGGACGGAGGATTTGCATTTCTATCCAGTTCCCGGCTGGTGTTCATGCCGTTAGAGTGGAGAATCATTGGACTTAAGCACCTACTATGAGCCTGCCCCTGTACCAAATCCTTTATATACTTTAGTTCAGTGATCACCCGATGGTGACACCCTTTTTACAAAGGCAGAAACTGAGTCTTCTGTAGCTGAAGTCTTCACCAAAATCACTCACAAATATGGAGGCGATACCTGAATTCGTGGCTTTCTCTTCAAAACCCTTTCTCTTCTAGTAATATTTAATACCAGGAAGTACACATATGGAGTGCAAGAGCTATTTTTTGAAATAATTGAAGAAAAAAAGCTCTAGCATCCCAAGGAAGCGAAGAAAAACGGATATGGAGCCCGGCGAGGTGGTGCACATCTGTAATTCCAGTGCTTGGGAGACTGAGGCAGGAAGCTCGCTAGTCCCAGTGCAATAGAGAGATCAAGACTGACCTGAACTGCATACTACTGGTAAGACCCATTCTCAACCCCCCCCCAAAGAACATAGTAGTAATGTGCCCAAACTGAGTGTAAAGTTGCATTGACAGGAAAGTTGTAAGACATGGTTAAGTAAGAGGAATCTGACCCAAATGCCAATGAACCTTTTTTTTTTTGTACCAGGGATTGAACTCATGACCTTGCACTTGCCAGGCAGGCACTTAGGCCACTGAGCTAAATCTCTGGGCTGGTGAGCCCATTTTCAATGAAATACAATGTAATGAGGAGAAGATATAGAACGTTGTTTTTTGAAATTTTTGTTTTAGAAATATGTATTCTGACTCCTGAGGTATTTCTCAAAGTGGGTAGCAGTCCCGCCCCCAAAAATTGAAAGGCATCGTAATCTAGAGGAATCAATTCTACTTCCAACTAGACTGATTTTTTTTTTCTTGATCCTGTGGGACACAGATTTATCCTATAGCCCATCCAGGCAAACTTCTCTACTCTGTGAAAATGCAGCACCTAAATGCCTGGTTAGCTTCTCAGATTAATGCAGAGTAACTGAATTCCATAGGTGGAATATTTAAACTCTTTAGAATACACTGATGAGCATAAGGAGGCAAAGAATAGAACTATTGATTAGTAACAGTGGTCAGGCAATAATTAACATCCATGGCTATATTCAGTAGGTCATGTGCTGAAGCTATACATTAAGCACTCATCAAAAATCTTATGATGTAGATACTCATGTGGCCATTGTCTAAAGTACCTTTTTCTTTAAAAACATGCATTTCAGACATAGTCTCAGATGTGATAGTGCATGCCTGTAGTCCTGGTTATTCAGAAAGCTGAGGCAGGTAGACTTCTTGAACCCAGGAATTTGGGGCTAAGTCAACCTTTAAAATCCTTTAGCTCATCAATTCTTGTTCTAAGTATGTAAATAACTGATATACTCACCCCCAAAATAAAGGATATGTTACAAATATACTTATTGTAGTAGTGTTTGTGGTAGGCAAAAACTATATATAAATACCAGAAAAGCTAAAACAAAGGCAATTGATAATACTAACTGTTGGAAAGTATTCATGTATTGCTGACAGGAAAATGTAGTAGAGTCACTTTGGAAAGTGCCAATTATTTGTGAAGTAACATATTCATTGACATCTAATAAAAAATCCCAATCCTAAGAGTTTACCCAAGAAAGATAAAAATTCATGTCCACACAAAAGCCAATACCCAGTAACAGCAGATATATCCATAATTGTCCCAAATTGGAAACAACTCAAATGTCTTATAATTGGTGAATGGATAAACTATGGCATTTCTGTAGTATAGAGTAGCACTCAGTAATAAAATGAACCAACCTCTGAGACAGCACAATGTCTTCGAGTCTCACACATGTTGTGCTCTATGAAAGAAGCCATATTCAAGGTGGGCACAGAGGGGGCACACCTGTAATCCCAAGTTCTCAGCAGCCTGAGGCAGGAGGTTCAAGTTCAAGGTCAGTGCAGGCAACTTAGTGAAACCCTGTCTCAAAATTGTGGCCCCTGGGTTCTTTTCTCAGTACGGAAAAAAGAAAAAGAAGAAGAGGATGAAGAAAAAGGAGGAGGAAGGGAAGAGGATGACTTGGGAGTGGTGGAGGAAGATGAAAGAGAAGGGGAGGAGGAAGAGAACGAGGAAAAGGAAGGAGAAGAAAGAAAGCAAGGGAACAGGTTTAAAAACCTACATCCTATATTATATTTCAGAAAAGGAAAAATATCAGGACAGAAAATAGATTCATGGTTGCCAGGTACTCAAGATGAGCAAAAGGATTATCTGCCAGGATGTATTAAGGAACTTTTTGTAATGGAACTGTTCTGTGTCTTGTTTGCTAAAATTCAAAGTGAATTAAAAGGTTGATTTTCACCCATGTGCTGGAGATTGAACTCAGAGCCTCCTACATCTAGACTAGCTTTACCACTGAGCTACACCGGCAACCCCAAAAGAGTGATCTTTATTTCAGGTATACCTCAATCAACTTGACTTTAAAAACAAACAAACAAACAAACAAACTCTGGAAATACCAGTATCATCAGTTCAGGGACTGGGTAAGTAGATTGTGATATAAGCTCAAGTGAAATACTATGTAACTGTTCCAAACAAGAAGGATTTCTAAACATGCAAATATGTAATTCATCATAATACCAACACAGAATTTTAAAAAACACAATCTGGTAGGAATTGTGCAGTGTGTCACCAATATCCTTGTACCCTAAACTCAATGAAAATGGCATGTACTGCAAACATGTACTAGTACAAAAATACCAGAATTATTTGTTTGCCTGTACAAGGGACACAGATACCTCTGAAAAGACACAGAGGAAAAAACAATCAAAACTTGCCCCAGGAAGGAGGTTTAGGTGATTAAGGGCAACCTCATTTTTATCCCTAGATCAGTTTGATAATACTTTATTTTATATTGGGGATCAAAACCAGGACCCTGTACCACTGAGCTGTATTACATCTCTAACCCTTTTTCCGGTCTTTTATTTTGAGACATAGTCTTGCTAAGTTGTTAAGCTTCCTGGGCTGGGCTCAGATTTTTGATCCTTCTGCCTCAATATTCCAGAGTGCTGGCTTACAGGTATTGCCACCATCCCATTCCCTTTTTTGCTTGAGACAGTTTCTCCCTAAGTTGCCCAGGCTGACCTCAAATTTGTGATCTCCTACCTCAGCCTCCCAAGCAGCAGGGATTACCAAGATGCTCCGCGGTCCAGAGTCTTTAATTCAAATTTTATTTATGTACACACATAACCAGCTGTATAGTGGTACAGCCCAAGAGCGCCTCCTCTGGGCTGCCTTCGGTATTGCTTACTGATTGTCCGGGGTCCTCGCTAGCCGAAGTCCTCTCTACCGTGGGACCACACTCATTTCTGGAGATGGGAGGGAGTGGTGACTGCTGGGAGCCAGTGAATGGCCCAGGGACATTTCCACGTTACCTCTACACAGTCCCAAGAGGGGATCCAATGGGATTGCGCCCCACTGCCTAGAGTGGTACACAGCTCAAACCTTCACCGTGGTTGTTTGCCTGCCTCCCCACGACACTCTTCCCAGCACCTCCACTCTACTTTCCTGCAAGTCTCCCCAAAACGAACTTCTTTCATTAAGCCCTGATCTCAGGCTCTCTTTTTTGGGTTAAACCAGCCCAGGACACTTGCTTTGCTAATAGTAGTCCCTCTGTATCCACTGGGGACGGTTTCCCCACAGATAGCAAAACCCAAGGATGCTCAGATCTGTTATATAACACGACACAGTACTTACACAAAACCTGTACACATCCTCTTACTTTAAACCCCTTCTCCATTACCTGTAACACCTAATACAATGCAAATTTCGTGCAAATAGTTGTTATACTATATTGTCTATGGAATAATAACAGGAAAAGAAGCCTATTCAGGGCAGTGCACTTGTTCAGTGCGGACATCCCCCTTGGGCACTCAGTTGAATCTGCTGCTATAGAATTGGCACATACAGAGGCCCTCTCCATAAACAATGAACAAGCACTTTGTTGTTGTTGTTGGTGGTGGTGGTGGTAGGGAGGACCAAACCCAGGAGCACTTTACCCTGAGCTACATCTCCAACGGATCGATTGGTTGGTTGCAGTGATGGGAATTGGACCCAGGACCTTTACACTGAGCTACATCCCCAACCCTTTTTAAAATTTTTTATTTTGAGACAAGTTCTCACCAAGTTGGCCAGGCAGGGTTCAAATTTATGATCCTGCTACCTGAGTCTCTCGGAATGCTGGGATTAAAGATGTGTGCCCCAGCCCAGCTAAGCAGCACTTTTATGGTCTGTGCCCATCTAGGGGAGGGGATGAGGTTTTTCAGAGCCCTCTTCATTACTGTGATTATGAACTTAGCTTCTTAACAAAGACCAGGAACGACTCAGGTGGGAGAAATGACTGTGAACTTCCTGGAATCTCAATTCAGGAGCTCTTTGGATGATAAAACAGGAACTTCATTGTTGTCGACCAACTTTGTGTTTTACTGTTATGTAACAGGCTAAGCAGTTGCAGATCTATGTAACTATGTGTATAAAGAACATTCCATGAGCGGGAGAAAAGGTCACATACAGAAGAGGTGTACAATAAATGTCTACTCGAATGACAGAGCCTTATTTTGATGTTGGCAAATGGGGCTGACTCCTGCTTCTGTAAATAAAGTCTTATTAGAACCCAGTCAAGCTCTTTTGTTCTGTATTTTTTGCGATTGCTTCCATACAACACAACAGTTGAGAAAGTTGCAACAAAGCTCAAGAATGCCTGACAACCCCACCCACCCCCATATTGAGGATTAAACCCAGAGCCTTCACGCTAAGCTACATCATAATTCCTTTTTATTTTTTCATTTGAGACAGTCTCACTTAGTTGCCCAGCTTGGGCTGGAACTTAGTGATCCTCCCGCCTCAGCCTCCCAGAATGCTGGAGTTACAGATGTGCACACCACCATGCCTGGAAAAAGCTTAAGATACTTTATCTGGAGCTTTAAGAAAAAGTTTACCAACTCTTGAATTGTTGTTCTACAATATCCTAGGCAAAGGGTATGTTATGAAATGATCAGTCATTATTATTTTTTGAGCAACAGCCACTAACAATAAAAAAACTAACAATCACATATAGAGTCTGTACAGTGTGTTCTTTCCTGTCGTCCTGAAAACAGGTGAGAGGCAGGTGTGGTCACCCTCACTCACTGATGAAGAGACTGAGGTTTGGGGACTTGGAGTTACTTTAGAGTAGATGGCTAAGTCAGCGCTTGACCCTAAGAATATTTGGTTACCCTGAACAGATGCCTCCTTTTTTCTCTTTTCTTTCTCTTCTCCTTCTCCTGCTTCTCCTCATCTTTTTTCTTCCTGTGTTTTTCTTCTCTCTCTCTCTTGCCCTTTCTTATTTGCCCTGTTTGCTTTCTTCTTCTATCCCTCCCCTCCTCATCTTCTCTCTCCTTTTCCCCCTTTCTCCTCCCCCTTCCTCCTGGCCCCTCTGCCCCAGTTCATTTCCACTCCTCCATCCTCCTGGCCCCTCTGCCCCAGTTCATTTCCACTCCTCCCTCAGGCCTCAGTCTATGTGCCATTTTCTCCTAACCCTTCCCTGCCTAGCTTATGCTTCTCTTCTCATTGATTTTGAGCAGTAAGAAAGTGAGAAGGGCTGAGAAAAGGCAAAGGCACCAGGCAGAAGGAAGCATCTGAGCAGGGATACACCACCGTTGCTCACCCCCTTCTTTGGAGGCAAGTTGGTTTCAATGCCAGGTCCCTGTTGGGGCATAAATTTTCAGCCCCTGGCAGAGAATGGTGGCTTATGCCTATAATTTCAACTATTCGAGAGGCTGAGGCAGGAGGATCACAAGTTCAAGGCCAGCCTAGGCAACTTAGCAAGAAAGAGCTATCTCAAAATAAAAAAGGGGTACAGATGTAGCTTGGTGGTAGAGCACACATGGATTTACTCCTCAGTATCCCCCAAACAATTTCCAGCTCCCTCATCCCAGTTTGGGTCAACCCTTTGGGATCCCCTCAAATCTCAGTGTCCTACAAGATGGTGAAGGCCAAGGTGAAACTGCCTAGAATCCCTTTCTGTCCTTCCCTTCCGGTGTGGATCCCAAGTCCTCCCTGTGTGCCCCTGCCACTGAGCTCCTCCTTGATCTTCCCAGAGAACCTGGCACTTCATCGATGAGTCAGGCTACCTCTGGTCCCCTACCTGCTCTGTAGCCAGCCCCAGGTGCATGCAGGTGACTCATGGCTCAGTAATGCCAGAGCAGAGGGTGTTCCACCTTCACCTGGAGCCAGCAGGATAAGCTCACAGTGCTCCTAATCCCTCAGAGCTCCACCTGTGTACCTCCTACAACTTTTTGTTCTCCACTGGGTGCCCACACTGGCTACTTTGCAGAACAAGAAAGCTTTGCCTGTCTCTGGCAGAACAGATGTTTATGAAATGACAGGATGAGCTGCCACAGGGAAGTCATCTCACAGTATCAAGTTAGTGGCCCAAAGCAATTGGGCCATAAGTGACGGGTTGGGAATCAGACTCAGACTTGGATGAGTCCCAATCCAGCCTTCTTCTCATATAGGGACTGAGACCATGAAACCATGGGGAGTAAAGACCCCAAGTTCTAGACAAGGGTACACTTAGTTTTTACTTTGAATGTTGTCATGGAGGAAGTTTTCAAGTGGAGTTGCTAGGTGATAGGGAGAAAGTGAATATTCATGTCTGACTGTAGAGGGAATAAAGGGATCCCTTGGGTAAGACGATGCTCTTGTCACACTAACCTGTTTACAGACAGACAAGCAACAAATTCATCCCATGCCTTGTTTACCAAGAGGATTACAGACTGAAGGATTCTTGAAGGAACTTTCCAAAGTGTGTGTCATCAGAGGAAACCAGCTGGACAAAACTTCAGCCTGAGTTCAAAAGAATGAGATGCCTTTTACCAAGATTTAGTGGTTTTCCTTCTTGAAGATGAGCCTTTGCATCACAGCCACGATGCAAAGCTCTGGAGAATGGAGGGGAAAAACCTACAAATGGAATTTTACCAACTGGAGACAGCCTCAACAAGTCAAGGCAACTTCTGAAAATATGACATACCTCTTCATCAGTCATCCACTGCCAGGGGACCAGCAACCAGACTGAAACTGTTAGCTCAAAGGGATCCCACCCCATCACTCATGCTCTAATTGCTGTGGGCCACTGACTTGATAATTTCAAATTCTTTCTGTATTTATTCAGCCATCTTTATCTCCAATACTGTGGCATTGCATTCAATCCTATAACAGGAGTTACTGGGGTGTTTTGTTTTGTTTCTGTTGTACTGGGAGTCAAACCAAGGGTCTTCACCCTGAACTACATCCTTAGCCATTAAAAGAATTTTTTTTTAAATTTTGAGCTTGTGAATCTCTTGCTTCAGTCTTCCCAAGTGCAAGAACCGTTGCTTTTGAAGTAGTCTTCCAATGAGACATTTTGCACATATCATCCCATTTAAATCCCCTAGTATCCCATGAGGCAGATATTGTTATTCTGATGGAAATGGGAGGAAAGCTGGGTTGAGGAGGGTAGAGGTGACCTGCTCGAGTTCACACAGTTGGGGAGAAGCCTAACCAGATGCAGTCTGGTTAAAGGTCTTCTAGTTTCAGGCAAGGGGACAGCTTTATTGATATCCAGCTGGACTTGACAAATCAAAGATGTATGATTATTGAGATGAGCTCAAGTCCAAAGAATAGGGACTTTCTTCTGTTGGAAAAGAATGTGGGGGTAAATCTAATGCCTTCTCCATAAATTTTCCCAGCTTTCCTAGTTTTGCTTCACTTAGGATTTCCTTTTTTTTGTCTTCCATCATAGTGGGGAAACTCAAAGCACAGAAGGGTTAGTGTCATGCTCAAAGTCACAGGTGGTTTGTGGCAGAGCCAACGCTGGACCCAGCCAGGCAAGGAGGCATCTTCTTTTGAGATTCTTACATCCCTGATCCTGGCAGAGTGCTGATTTCCTACCCAGAACCCCACTGCATAGTCCTGGTTGTCTGCACAAGTTCTGTGACCACACAGAACTGGGTAGGAGTCCTCAATAGTTGTGTGGCTTTAGGAAAATCATTTTACCACTGGGTCTTAATTTCTGCATCTATAAAAAGATGACCATAAGCTAGGTGTGGTGGTGAATGCCTATATTTGTTGTACTCTGGGAGGCTAAGGCAGGACAATCACAAGCCTGAACTCAGCTTGGGCAGTTTAAAGACTTAGCCAGATCCTGTCTCAAAAAAAAAAAAAAATATATATATATATATATATAATCTTATTGTGAAACTGGGTTCAATACTCCCCCAAAAAGTGACCCTAAACAATACTTATCTCTTGAGAAGTTGATATGGCTACAAATTAGCTAATATATGGGAAACACTGAGCAGACATAAATTCTCAATAAATGGCTGCTTCCGCCCCATTCTGCCTGTAGCAGTTCATAGCCCAGCTCACTCTACTCCTCCATTCTCTCACTTTCCCCACCTCAGTTCTCCTGAGGCCAAACTGCTTGGATTCACTGATGCACCTGTTTCCTTGTTAATTTCTCATCCTCCTCTCTAGCCTTTCCAGATGTTTGCATTCTGCATGACTCTCCACCTTCACCTCCATCTTCCTGCTTGCTTATCACCATCTCTCATTTGACTGAGACAACCTTCTGACCCATCCACTTTAGTCCTAAATCCCTTCATATGTTAACCTTTCACACATTCTGTCAAATATATTTATTGAGCACCTACTATGTACCAGGCAGGATGCTAGGTACAAAGGGGTACTGTGATGAATAGTCAGGGTCCCTACCCTGGACAATAGGGAATATTGTCCAGTTAACTACATATTGTAATTGCGAACTAAGGTAAGTGTTATAATAAAACATGCAGAGACCCTGAGACAGGCAAGGCCCCTGGTTTAGACTGGGTGAGTGGCTAGGGAAGGCACTCATTGCTTTGTAACAAACCGTCCCAAAACTTCATGGCTTCACACTTCACACAACACCATCACTGATTTCACACCAAAACCTGTAATTAGGGTCAAGTGTAGTCTGGACAGCAAGTCATGCTCCCCATCTCGTGGGCACTGGGCAGCTTGAGGGGGGCTGGAGGACACACTTTTCTTTTTTGTTAATTTTTAAAAACAACTCACATTCCATTAAATTTAAACTGTATAATTCAGTGGTTTTTTAGACTAGTCACAGAGATATACATTTACCACTCTCTGATTCCAGGACATTTTTGTTTTTCTAAAACGAAAGCAATTGTGTCCTCTTCCCCTTTTCTCCAACCTCTGGCAACCACGAGTGTATTTTCTGACTCTCCAGATTTGCTGACTCTGGACATTTTGCATCCGTGGAAGCAAGTGATATGTGGCCTGTTGTGTCTATTTGTGTCCAAGAGCATAGTGTGGTCAAAATTCTGCAGGACCCTCTTTGTGGATGGCACAGTCCCACCCTGTCAGGTTGGTGCTGCTATTCAGCCAGGACTGCCTTAGGGAATCCCCAAAAGACCTTCCTTATAGCATGGTGGCTGAATACCAAGAGACCTGGTGGGAGTTTCTCCCTTCTTAAAACCTCTCAAAGTCACCTCCTGTCACCCTCACAGTAGCCTTGTGTTCCCTTGGATTCGAGGGAAAGGGAAACAGGTCAAACTTCTCAGTCTCAATGGAAAGAGTGTCAAAGTCGCCTTATAAGAGGAACAATGGTGGCCATATTTGGCAAGTCTTTCCCATCTTTCTGGTAAGAAAATGTGATTTTAAATATAACCGGAAATGCTGATGTTTGGCAGGTATAAAGACTAATTTATGCTTGTGGCTATGGCTCCTTTTCCTTATATTGTCGTTGCTCACCCCAGGCTTGTCACTTGTATATATGGCGGTTTTAAGTGAATGAGAAAAGCCCTCTAGACATCTTCTTGGAAAGAAGCAACCACCTACCAAAAGGAGCATGAGATGAGTTTTGGACTCCTGCTACCCACTGAGTTGAGAGTACTTCCTCAGGGCCTGGATGGAGCATGATTACGTGCAAATTCCCATCCCGTACCCTCCTCTAAAGGTGACCTCCATTGTTCCACAAGTTGGTAAGTGGACCCCAGATATCCTGGCTATTATATTTAAGAATTAAAGCAGTAGGGGCTGGGGATTTAGCTCAGTGGCATAAGCGCCTGCCTTGCAAGCAGGCAGTCGTGAGTTCGATCCCTGGTACCGATGGAAAAAAAAAAGAATTAAAGCAGTCAGAAGAGAACAGACAAACATTCCTAGAATCTCTGCCTGTGTATATATGTGGGTTTATTTTTGAACTCTGGGCTCTCCTTCTACTGATTTAAACATTTATCTCCATATTGTTACACACTGATCAGCATCATTTTGTAGTAAGTGTTTAAATCACCAAGTATGAGAGTTTTCACTTTGTTCCTGTTGTCAAGATTATTGTGGTGATTTGGGATCCCTTGCAATACCATATAGATTTTAGGTTTAGATTTTTCCATAGCTACAAATAAGGACATTGGGATTTTGAGAAAGAGTTACATCAAATTATAGATTTCTCCGAGTATTGACATCTTAAAAATATTGTCACTTAATACATAAAGTTCAATATTTTTCTATTCACCTACATTTTCTTTAATTTCAGCAACATCTTATAGTTTTGAGGGGATGTGCATTACACCTACTAGGTTAAATTTATTTTTATTTCCTCATCAATTAAATTATTTTCTTAATTTCATTTTCTAGTTGTTCATTGCTAGTTCATAGAAATAAAATTGATGCTTGCGTGTTGATCTTCTACCATTACTGGGTGAAAATGTTCTAAGTGCTGATTTTTTCAGTCATATGTAGACTGGGATTTTCTGCATATAAAATCATGTCATCTCTGAGTAGTTTTAATTTTACCTTTGAATTTTAAATCATCTTTTGGATGGCTTTTAAGTTTTCTTACCTAAATGCTTTGGCTAGAAGTTCAATGTATTAACCATACATTCTATTTTTTGTATTCTGATGCTTTGATATCTGGGATCTTACTAAACTCTGAGAGACTATCCCTCTCAGAACTTGCCAAGTCCTGGAGATAGTAAATGACTCATTTTAAAGTGTGTTTTTCAAAAGCAAAACAACAGATCCAGGGGCCCTCACTCCCAACATCTCTTTTATTGAGCTTATACACTCCAGGCTGAGATCCATCCGCCTTCATCCCAGGATGGCCAGGAATCTGACAATCAGCCACAGGCCCTAGGATTCAGAACCTTCTGAAGTTCTTCAAACTAGCCAGTCCTCAACCTGCGTAAGTGGGCTCTCCTGCTTCTTCCTGATGAAACTGTTACTGGACTGGGTCAGAGAAAGCTCCTCTACGGAGAAGGGGGGACCTCCCCTCACCATGTACCACATGCCCCACTCCCCAGGGCACAGTGTCCCTCTCCTGCTGAGAGCTGTGGCTACAGCACACACCCTCTTAATAGCAGTTGTCTTTTGATACCTGAATAGTAACATAAACCTCCACGTAAAGCATTCAAGTAGCATGGAAGAGGGGTGTGTAGCGATGTCCTTGATCTGTCCCCTTGGAATGTCATATAGGTTTGCCATATGCACGGGCCTGTGACCCTGTCGAAGAAATTCTCTTTAGTCCTAGTTGTTGAGAGCTCTCCTGATGAAAGGTGTTGGCTTTTGTCACATGCTTTTCTCTACATCATCCTTTCATTCTGTGGCATCTGGGGACTGAGTACCACTGCTCTGCTGTCCAAGCAGCCCACCAGCATTGTAAACTCAACCCCAATAAAAAGTCAGAGGGACAAAGTCTAATGAGAGGAAGACACTTGACTGGTAAAGAGGAAAAGGAAAGGGGAGAAAGAAGATAGACAGCTACCCTGATAGGAAAGAGTCAGGCTATGGGGCTCTGGAAAGATGGAGGACCCCTCCCTGGGACTTGCCATAACTGGATTGGTTTCCGGGCACCTCTATCTAATGTCATTTCTTCTGGCGATCTATGGTGCAGCTTCTTTTTGTTTGTTGACTTGTCCTTGACCACAGTACTGTAAGGCCTTATCTTTGGGGTAGGTGGCTAGTTGGCAAGGGGGCACCTCATTCATGGTTAGCTTGGTGTTAGTAAGGGGATGCATGGATGTCCATTGTACTCTGCAGTGACCCTACAGTGCATAGCATAGTGACTCTAGAGGGGATACACATGCATAGAAGTGTACATGTTAGTGCATAGGTGTGCGTACATACTGCCTCAAAGTTAGTTCCTCTCTGTTCTCCCTGAATTTTATTGTAAGTGGGACAGCCTATGTTTGTGCACCTGGCTTTCTCTCTGTGTCCTGCCTGTCGGCTCTTTTTTTGGTCTCTTGGTGTAAGTCCCACGTCCATTTGGTGCTTTTCTTTATCTGCTTTTTTTTCCTTTCTCTCTCTCTTTTTCTACCCTTGTCCTCCACTTGCTTCCCATTGAATTTCCCTAGTAAAGTTTGTTTTTAACTCCTTCCAGTCAGGATTAGCTAGAAAGCCTAAGGAAGCCCCTATCCTATTTTTTCAAATATGGATTCCTACCCCTAAGTTCTATCAGTGTGGTAGTAACATGAGGTGATGGTTCATTTTGGTGTCAGCTGGGTTGCGGGCGCCCTGGTGGCCTAGGAAGCACTATTCCTGGGTTGTCTATGAGAACTTCTCAGAGGAGACTGTCAGGTGAGTCAGTGGATCGAGGAGGGAAGATCCACCCCTGACATGGATGCCCCATCCAGTGGCTGTCCACCTCCACCTCCCACGGAAAACACATTCTCTTACACGAGCTCTTCTACTTCCGGAGCAGGTCCCCTTCTCCTCTCAGCCAGGGACATTCAAACTTCAAGGCTTGCCTTTGGAGCGTGGGGTGGGGGACACTGTGCACCGGCTCATCCTGCTGGTGGTGGTGGTGGTGGTGGGCTCCTGGGCCTTCAGGCTTACGCAGGGGCAGCACCTTCTGCTTACCTGGATCTGAAGCCTCCAGACTTGGACTGAGCCGTGCTACCAGCTTCTCTGGCTCTCCAGCTTCCAGATGCAGGCAGTCTTCTCAGTCTTGGTTATAATTTCAGCCAATTCCCTTAATAGATTGCCTGTCCTATATTCTATTGGGTCTGTGTTTCTGAAGACAGATTCTTTCTTTTCTCTTTCTTTCCTTCTTTCTTTTCTCTCTCTGTCTCTGTCTGTCTGTCTTTTCTTTCCCCCTTCCATGTCTTCCCTTCCTTTCTTTTTCTTTGTTTTTCTTTTGAGACAGTCTCACATGGTAGCCCGACCTGGCCTTGACCTCACAACTGTAGCCCAGGCTGGCCTTAAACTCAAGATCCTCCTGCCTCAGTCTCCCAAACAGTGGGATTACAGACATGTGCGAACATGCTGGGATAATTCTTTCATTTTTTAAAACTTCTTTTATTTTTGATGTAGATGTTTATAAACTATATGTTTGTTTTTAAGGGATGTCTTTGCTGCAACCCAAGAGTTTTGGCAAACCATTTATTTCATTACTTCAAAGTATCTTCTAATTTTTTTGTAATCTCTTCTTTCTCTCATTAGCCATTTAAGACTATGTTATATAACTTGTACATGTTTGTGAAATTCCCAGTTTTCTATTTGTTATTGGTTTCTACTTTTATTTCATCATAGCTGGAGAACATGCTTTGTGTGATTTCATCTCTATTTTTATGGTACTGGGGATTAAATCTGGGGCTTTCATACTGAGCTACATCTCTAGACCCTTTTGATTTTGAGACAAGGTCTTGATAAGTTGCCAAATTTTCCAACCTGGGCTTGAACTTACAATTCTGTCTTGGCCTCCCAGAGTGCTGGGGTTAAAGTATATACCACCATGCCTGGCTTCTTAAATTTACTGACACTCATTTTGTGGTCTGATGTATGGTTGATCCTAAAGAATAACCATGTGTATTTGGGAAGTATTCTGCTGCTATTGGATGAAGTATACAATAGAAATATGTTAGGTCTAATTGCTTTATAGTGTTATGTCTTCTACTTTCTTGTTCATCTTTTCCCTAGTTCTTCCCATTTTATTTTATGCCATTTTTGTTTTTTTGAGACAGGTTCTTGCTATATAGTTTAGTGTTGAACTCACTAGGTAGTCCAGAGTGGCCTCAAACTCACGGTGATCCTTCTGCCTCATCCTCCCCAGTGCTGAGATCACAGGTGTGCACCACTACACCCAGCTTTGTTCTGTTATTGAAAGTGGAGTGTCAAAGTCTCCATTACTATAAACAGCCTATTTCTGCCTATTACTGAAAGTAAGAATATTAAAGTCTCTACTATGGTGAACTCTCCATTTCTCCCTTCAACTTGTCAATTTTCATTTCATTATTTTGGGGGTCTATTTTCAATTCATATCTGTTTATAACTGTTTTATATTCTTGATGGAGTCATCCCTTTATCATTATATAATGTCTTTCCTTGCCTTTTTCTAATTTTTATTTTTTAGTTTTTTGAGAGAGGATCTTACTGTTTAGTGTAGGCTGGTCTTGAATTCACCGTGTAGTCTAGGCTAACTTTGTACTCATGGCAACCCTCATGCTTCAGCCTCTGGAGTGCTGAGATTACAGGCATGCACCACCATACCCAGCCTTTCTTTATTTCTATAAATTTTTTTTTATCTAAAATCTTTTTTCCCCTGATATTAGTATAACTTGTCTGGACCTCTTTGGGTTATTATTCATATAGAATATGATTTTTTATCTTTTTAACTTTCTGTCTTTGTGCCTAAAGTGAACATACATAGTCATCCCTGTTTATCTGTGAGTTTCATATCAACAGATTCAACAAACCACCAATGGAAAATATTCTAGAGAGAAAATTCAGGAAATTTCAAAAAAACAAAATTTGAATTTACTACATGCTAAGAACTCTGCTGAACTCATGCAAATGAAATTTTTTCCATCCAAATAAATCCATGCAAATGAATTTCAGGCCCACATGCTGTAGCCACCCACTTCTCAAACCCTCACTTCTCCAGCATTCATTGAGCTTTGCTCACCTCTCAACTCATTTATGTACTATATGTACTTAGGGTTATGATGGTTGTGGCTTTGCTGAAGATGTAGATTTTTTGTCACTGTTTCTTAAATAATGTAACATAGCAACTATTGATATAGCTTCTATACTGTATTGGGTATTGTGTCATGTAGAGGTGATATAAAGCACATGGGAAGATACATTAGGCTATGTATAAAAGTTATGCATTTAGAGACATGTGTCTCCTCAGATTCTGGTATCATTAGGGCCCTGGAGACAATTGCCCATGGATATCAAGGGGTGATATAATTGATTTATGTTACTTTTTTCCATGTTGCCAGTCTCTGCCTCTTTATTTGGAGAGTTTAACTTATTTACATTTAATATATTTATGATTAAGTGAAGACTTCTTTCTGCTATTTTGCTATTTGTTTTCCATATGTCAAATCATTTTTTGTTGTAGTACCACCATTACTACTTTCTTTTACATGCCATTTGGATTCTCTTTTCATTATTTTTTTTCTTAGTGGCTACCCTAGATATTACAATTAATGTTGTATTTTGTCAGTACTGGAGATTGAACCCATGGCTTTGACACTGAGCTACATCCCCAGACCTTTTAAAATTTTTATTTTAAGACAGTGTCTTGCTAAATCACTAAATTTCCCAGGCTGGGTTTGAACTTGTGATCCTTCTGCCTCAGCCTTCCAGGGTTCTAGGATTATAGGTGTGACACCACACCCCAGATACTTTTCTTTTTAACTTTACATCTTAATTTATAACAATATATTTCAAATAGTATTGAAACATTTTATCCCATATGGTTCCATTATTTCCAATATGTTGTTACTACCAAAAATTGTATCTTTATACATTGTGTATCTACGACCATAAATCCTTAATTATTGTTCTCTATAATGGGTTTCTTTTTGTCTTTTTGAGACAAGGTCCCAATATGCAGTTCAGGCTGACCCTGAGCTTCATTTGTAGCCCAGGCTGGTCTCAAACTTGCAATGATCCTTTTGCCTCAGCCTCCCAAGTGCTGACATTACAGGCATGTGCCACCATGCCTGGCTCTATAGTAGTCTTTTAAAATATAAAAAGAGTAAAAACCCAAAACTTTTTGATACTTGTGGGGTTATCAAAAAAATACACTTACTTACATAGTCCTTGTTATTTCTTCACGTGGGTATGAGTTACTCCCTGATGTCCTTTCATTTCAGCCTAGAAGATTCCTTTTACTATTTCTTAAAGGTCGTGAAGTAGCAGCAATGGTCTCTCTTGGTTCTTGTTCCTCCAAGGATCTCTTATTTTCACCTTTCACTTTTAAAGAACAGTTTTGGTCTTATAGGATTCTTAGTTGACAATGTTTTCTCTCAGCACTTTGACTTTGTCATCCCATTGCCTACTGGTCTCTATAGTTTCTGATGAAAAATCAGCAGTTAGTTCCCCCAACTGGGGACTGAACCCAAAGACACTTGACTATTGAGCTACATTCCCAACCCTTTTTATTTTTTATTTTGAGATGAGGTCTTGTTAAGTCACTCAAGATGGCTTCAAATTCATGTTCCTTCTGCCTCAGCCTTCCAAATAGCACAGATTAATCTTACTGAGGGTCCTTTATATGTGACAAGTAACTTCTCTCATGCCACTTTTGATATTCTTTCTTTATCTTTCCTTTTCTGCAGTTTCATTATAATATGTCCATTGTATCTTTGAATTTGTCCTACTTGAACTTCATTATTGTTCTTGGAGGTTTGTGTTATCAAATTTGGGAAGTTTTTGGTCACTATCTCTTCTAAATTCTTCCATATGTGTCTAGTGAGATGCTTGATACTGTCCCCTAGCATTATATTAGACTGCTCATTTTTCTTTATCACCTTTTTTCTGTTCCTTTGACTGAGCATCTCAATTTTGCTATGTCTAAGTGAATTGTCCTTCTTTCCCCTCTTTTTCCTCTTCTTCCTCCTCTACCTCTCTTTCCTCCTCCTCCTCCTTCTCTTACTTATTTTTCCTCTTCTTTTGGTTTTTTGAGACTGGTTCTCACTAGGTAGCCCAGGCTGGCCTTAAAGTCACGGTGATTTTCCTGGCTCTGCTTCTTGAGTGCGGGAAGATCATTCTTTAGCCTGCTGAAATCTGCTACTTAAAACCTATAGTGAATTTGTGATTTTGGATATATACTTTTAACTTCAGAGTTTTTATTTAGTTCTTTTAAAATAATTTCTACTCTTTATTGGGATGTTGTCTGTATGGTGAGATTTCATTTTCATGACAGCATTTAGTTTTATGCTTAAAATTTCTATTAACTCCTACAGCATATCTTAAACAATTGATTTAAAGTCTTTACCTACTCATCCCAATGTTTGTTTTTACAGCTGACTTTTGTCATTCAGTTCAGGATCTAATCAGTATTCTGTACTACATTTGACTTTTTATGTCCCTTTCAAATATTTTAATCCAGAATAATTCTCCCTCTCTCTTTTCTTAAGTGACTTTGACTTTTATGAGGAGTTTTTCCCAGATACCTGATAAAATGTCCCTTCTTTTGGCTTTGTCTCATTGTTTTCTCAGGATGAGATCCAGATTAAACACTTCTGACAAGGCAATACATAGGAAATGAGCATGTGTTGCCTTTTCAGGGCAATGAAGATGGAATAAATTGGATCCAAACATTTTTAGTACCAATGGCACTTTAATTAGTATTCATGTTTCCAAGAGAAAGAATCTAGTTGGCCAGGTTGGTTTACATGCCCATGTGGTAGCCAAAAGAAAAGGAGTGTTTTGTTTGATGGTTTCATCAAAAATACCTCCACAAAAGAGTGGCTAACTGCACCCCCCAAAGAAACAACCCTGACATATCATTACCTGAAGAGGAAGGAATGGATGGTGAGTAGGAAAAAGTAAAAACACCTATTTTTCCCCTCTTTTGCAGACCTCAGTCATTCAACTTCTCTTATCTGTACTGTTCAACTCGTAAAGCTAATTTTTTCTCCATTTCTAGAGGCGTCTCTGGTCATGCTGCTTAAAGCCCACACTTGAACATCTTAAACACATCTGAAGCAAAATCCAATGCCTTGCCTACTTACTTTCCTTCTTAACTATCAAAAGAACTGAATTTATTCTACAGTTTCACCACTCTCCCAGTGCCAAAGCCCAAATTCCTAAGTCATTTTGCCTAGTCTTGTGGATTCTCTCTCTACTGTACATATGGTACCTGTTAGATCCCCTATTTGAGAGACAGCACAATCTTCATGGCAATGGTTCGAAGCTGTGCCATGATAATGCACACCTCCTTCTTCCCAGAAGCCCTATAGCTTCTCTCTCCCAAAAGTCTGCCAAAGCTCAGGCATGTAAAGGTTTACCCAATCCCCTGCACTCTCGCAAAATAAATCAGCTCACATGGGTCCCCAGAGCCCTACCGCCATCAGGCAGGAACTTTGTCTGCAGGAGAGCCACTACAACCTTCCTTGTGGTGACTCCCTCTGTGCCCCTGCCATTAAATTCTTTTCTTATCTACTTGCCTCCTCTCTTTAATATTCTGTGCTGCTCTAGATTGAGTACAAATCACTCAATCAGTAACTTTTTCTCTTTCATTTACACATATGCTATGCTAGACTGTGCTCAAACTTTTGGCTAGAGTTATTGATAAGCAAAATGCATTTTCAGATCAAATAAATTCAAAGAGTATTGAGAAGAAGCAATTCTTTTCCTAAAGAACTTCTTATAAGCTGGGTGTGGTGGTGCACACCTGTAACCCCAACACTCAAGATGCTAAGGCAGGAGGATCATTGTAGATTCAAGACCAGCCTGGACTACAAAGTGAGTTCAAGACCAGCCTGAACTGCATAGCTAGACCCCATCTCAAAGACAAAAAAAAAAAAATTTATATATATATATATATATATATATATATATATATATATAGCTGTAATACTGAGACATCATCAGCCCTTATGTATTAGTTTATTATTTATTTTTTATTTTGAGATGAGTTCTTACTAACTTGTGATCCTGCTGTCTTAGCTTCCCAAGTAACTGGAATTACAGGTTCCATGCCACCACGCCTGGCTACCAATGTGATTTTTGTTTGTTGTTTTGTTTGTTTGTTTTTGAGACAGGTATTCTATGTAGTTCATACGAGGCTTGAAACCATTATGTAGCTCAGGTTGTCCTCAAACTTGTAGTGATCCTCCTGTCTCAGCCTCACAAATACTGAGGTTGCTGGCAAGTACCACCAAACCTGGTTTTAAGCCAATGTGATTTTTAAGGAATATTCTTTTTAAAGGAATAATTTTCATATAGAGAGAGCTTCAAGAGTAGCACAATGAACTTCCCCATACTCTTCATCTGGGTATAGCAATTATTAATACTTCCTCACGTTTGTGTGTGTGCTATCAGGATATAATATATATTTATATACATAATGTATAAAATTAACTTTGAACTATTTGAGAGTAAGCTACATACATTTTGTCCCAGTCCATCTAAATCAACTTGTGTTTTCTAAGAATGAAAATCTTCTATTATTTAATGAATAGCCCATTGATCAGCCCATATGCTAAGGATATCCTTATCTCTTAGATCAGAGGGCAGGGACAATCTGGGAAGTGAAATTAGAGGTTGAAGGGTCCAGCCCAAGGGCTGACGCTTACTGCAGTGTCCCATGCAAGTCTGTATCAGGAGACTGATGGGTCTATGATGGAACACTGAAGAATTTACAGTAGGAGGCTGAAGAGTCTATGACGAAGGCTGAAGAGTCTGTGACAATGCTGAATAGTCCCTGGCAGAGGCCAGATGGTCTGAGCCAGAAGACAGGAGATGACATCCAAGCTGACGGCAAAGACTGGAGCTCCTCCAAAGAAGAAGCAATCAGTCCCTCTTCATTTGCCTTTTATAGTGCGCAGGCTACTCCCCTGGGGTGGACCCTTCAACCTCTAATGTGCAAACACCCTCTGCACTCTCCCTTATTCAACTTTGTGGCTGACCATTGTATGCCAATCTTGTAATTTCTTATGCAGTTGTATATCTTGTGTTATGTCTGTTTCTCTAGTAAAGCCTGACTGATATATTCTCTTAACTTAGCAGTGCTAATTATAAGATCATTATTATTAAAGTAGCATATGATTATCAAATACTATCTTTTTCAGCCACAGATGTAACATTTCACATGAATATACTAATTTTGCTCATATAGAAACCTTTGGTAATAAGTACTGTTGTCATAAAAACAGTATTACACTAGCCCTGAGAAAGGGTACAGAAGAGGTATAGAAAAAACCAATCCTGTCATATTGTTAGATTGTAAGACAACTTTGCAATCTAACTGGGGAGGTAAGAAGACATCTACACGTGTAACTGTAAGTGAAAAAGACAAGAGGAAGAAACAAAATGGTGATCGGTAGTAAAATTCAGCTTCTCTAAGATTTGGATTCCAGACCGTGGAAAATAACAATTTAGTGAAGAAGAAAAAAAAGAGAAATAAATCAGCAGGAATCAGGAAGAAATGGACAGGAAAAATTAGAAGCTACAGAGAAGTTGGAGAGATGGTTCACAGTGCAGAGAAAAGAAGGAAACAACCTGGACTCTTTTCCTGGCTGACAGTTCCTGACTTGTGGAGAGGGGAGTCTGGCTCCCCAGAAGCAGAGCTGGGCAGTCCAGGGAGAAATGGCACCAGAGCCCTAAGCCGCTGTGAACTGCAAAAGCAGCAAAGGGTTTTGCTTTGAGGCCACCTTTTCCACATAGTGGCCAACACTGGCGAGGGATTTAAGTGTGGGCGTCTGCCATATTGCCAGAGAGAGCTTAATCAGGCACCATTTTGAGAAGGAGTTGCTTATTTAAATCTAGGACTCAGAACAATGTTTTATAAAAACAAACTCCCCTCAGGGCCGGTGGCATTAGCCACTATAGGGACTTGGTGAGAAACAGCCATAGGACACATGGGTCAACAGGAAGTGGGCTACAAGGAGGTCCCCTGAGAAATTTAAGCTCAGGCCAGGAAGGACGTGGGCTCTGCCCCTTGCAGAGAAAAGCCAGGCCCAGCTTGAATTTTGCTCAGAAATAGCTTGTCTGAAACAGCCCGCCAGCGTTATATACTTCATTCTTGCCTTGCTGCCTACATCTACAACCGATCTGAGGGCTGATTGATTTTCCTACCTATTGGTGTGAAAGGGTAAGTCTGGGCATGGACATTGCCACAGGCTGGGTTAAATAGATAGCCTTCTGAGATAGGAGACGCACCTCAGAACCTGCAGCCAGGAAGGCTACATGGGGAAAACTGTGACTTGCCAGACTCCAGAACTGCAAATCTCAGAAGGAAATCACTCATTCAAATATAAAGAGAAAAAATTTTCTGTCTTTGTACTCATTTTCCTCCTCTTTTTCTTTCTTTCCTCTTTTTCACACTTCTTTTTCTTTTTTTAGGTTTTTTCTTTTCTTTTTTTTTTGAGATGGGGTCTCACTATGTAGCCCAGGTTGGTCTCTAATTCATAGTGACCCTCCTGCCTCAGCCTCCTGAGTGCTGACATTACAAGCATGTACCACTATGTCCAGCTTCCTTTATTTCTTCATTTTTTCATTAATCTCTTCTATGTTTCACTCTCCATATTATTATTTTTTTTACTTTCTGTTTTTCATTTTTTTCTGTTACCTTTATCTAATTCTTCCCCCACCCTGCCTGTTTTTTTGAGACAGGGTCTATACAGAAATCCTGGAGCACTGAGGAGGAAGCTAGTCTTAAACTCACTATGTAGGCAGGCTTTCCTGGAATATGCAGCAATCCTGCAGCCTCAGTATCCCAATTTTTCTTTCTTCCTCATCTCCCAATGTTTAATTTTTCAAGTTATTCTTACAGCCTCCAATTCCCAACCCCCTAATACTTTTAATTATATAACCATTAAGCTTTATTAATTTTTAAATAGTTAACTCTATGTTACTACTGTTGAATTCTTTTCTATCATTAGTGGGGTGTAAATGTCTCAGTAAGTATCTGCTGTATGTCCATATTTGGTTTGTCTCAGTGTTTATACTACAATTATAGATTTCTAAGATTAAGGGTAGTACATTAATAATTCTTACAGTGTGTCAATATCTAGTTTGTCTTGGATGAAATTACTGTTGCTAGTTTACTTAATATTCCCATGGTTGCATAGTTGTGGCTATTAATAGATTTTCTCTGTATGCTAAAATGTGATTACATTTGTGACAGTAGCAATACTGTGTTCCATTTCTGATGAACCAGATGCTGAGCTAATTACTGCATTCCACTCTCTCACACTAACAAAGGTGACAGGATCTTAGTACAGAAGCAAAGTACTATTGTTAGTCACATCCTCAGTGCATCACTGAAATGTAAAATAACCAAAGATATCTCCATACTAGCAACAAAGCCTTTCCACTATAAGCTACTGCAAACCTAATTACAAAACAAACAAAAAACCAATAGAAACATGAAAAAACAAGGCAAAAAATGCCTCTCCAAACTCTCATATCTCCCAAAGCTGGTGCATGGCATACTGAGGAGGAGGAAAATAAAAGTTACACAATTCTTTGAATTATTTTAGAAAAGAACAGAGAAGGTAAAAAAAAATATGAGTTCACTGAAGTACTCTGTGGGCTCATTGAAGATATAGCTAAACAGATTATGATGTAATAACTAAAACAATCATTGAATTTAGCCTAGTAAAGAATTAGAGTCCCTGAAAAGGTTCCAAACAGAAATTCAGAAGATTAAAAGTTATATTGAAAGCATGGGCAGCAGAAGCAACCAATATGAGACTAGAATGTCAGAATTAGAATATAGGAATGCTTTCAAAGACTATTTACTCAGAAATACCTTAGAAAACAAGAGAATATGAGTAACTACCAGATGACAAAAAGAAGATTAAAATTAACTGGAATAAGTGAAAAATCAAAAGATGGTGCAAAGAGCATAAAATCCTGTTTACAGAAATAATAGCAAAAAACTTTCCAAATATAGGAAAGAATTAAACATACAGATAATTGAGGCATAGAGAACCCCAAATAGCCACAATCAAAAGAGACTCTCCATGTTACATCATAGAAAAAAATTCCAAAATTTCATGTTTGGGACCCGAACCTCTCGGACCCGCAGAGTGGCCCGGGCTGTTTGGATCGAAAGTCTGTGCAGACCGGCATCTCAGCGAGACTGTTTGGGACTGGTAGGCCCGCCCTTCATCCACAGGGAACTGCCTGGAGACCAGCATCTGGGCCAGGTCTGTTTGGACCCGTAGCCCCGCCCTTCACCCCCAGGAAGTCTCGCAGAGACCAGCATCACGACCTATCTCTTTGGGACCCGAACCTCTGGGACCCGCAGAGTGGCCTGGGCTGTTTGGATTGGGAATATTGTGGAGACTGGCATCTTGGCCAGGTCTGTTTGGGACTGGGAACTTTTCAGAAACCAACATTCTGGCCTGACTCTTTGGAACCTGTAGGCCCACCCTTCACTCGCAGGGAACCTCCTGGAGACCTGCCTGGGACAAAGCACAGTGGCCTGGCCTGCCTGAGATTCCACAGG